>BLKR01007180.1:0-42351 GCA_011170035.1 Teleogryllus occipitalis | reverse complement strand
CGGGGCGAGGCGGGGCGAGGCGGGACGAGGCGGGGCGAGGCGGGGCGAGGCGAGGCGGGGCGAGGCGGGGCGGGGCCGGGTGGGTCGGTTGTCAGGGGCGTGGAGTGGAGAGGGGGCGGGAGTGGAGAGGGGGGGGGGGGAAGCGCCTGGTGGTGATTAAATTTAGACGGCGCAAGCACTTGACCTGCGAGGCATTAGCCTGAATTCGGGGCGAGGATTTTCGCTGATCTTATAATCGCCGGCCGGCGGAGGTGTCGGCAAGGGCTACGGGGACGGAGGAGCAGCAGGAGTGGAGTGAACTCCGGGGCGGAGATAACCGCTCGTAGTGACAGTGACGGATTAGACAACGTGACAGCGCCTTTCGCAGGTGTGGTGGATACGGCATAACAACACACATGGTGGCAACGCTGTGCAAGACTTGAACGATGGAAGCGTGCATGCGTTGATGCACGGAAGGGGGACTGAACGAATGTAGACGAATAAACGCACAAGACACGGAGTAGGTTCATCGAGGACTGACTGCGAGCAGCTACCATTGGAAAGACAGAACGAGTACAAACGCGAGCGTGGAGGTAGCCTGGGGGCAGGGGGGGTGAGGGGGGAGGGGTGAGGGGCGGGCGCAGAGGCAGCAGGGGCTAATGCGGAGGGCGCAGCTGGCGCCGGCGCCGCCCCCCTTCGCCGACCGCGTCGCCCGCTCGTCCGGCCGCCCCCGTCGCGTCGTTGCGGTAATGGGGCTGGCGCGGAGCGACGCCGGGCGACTTCGCAGCTGCCGCCTCGGACGCCGCTTCAGTCGCCCGACCTGCCGGACCCCCCCTCGGCCTCAGCCTCCGCCCGGGCTAAATTACTTTCGGGGCGGTTGCTCAAGACTTTCTGATGTCCCCAACTCCTCCTACGGCATGCCTGCCTGTACCTCCTCCACTGTTCGATTTTCTTTCGTCTTTGTGGTCTTTGATATCCTCTTCGAAAAGGTCTTCAGAATGGACTTTTATATTCATGACACTTAGTATTAATTTTTGTTTTAATAATTGTTTTGCACCAGTAGTTCTTGTCATTTTCTTCTCAAGACTCGACCATCTCAATTCTCCTAGAAACAAGCTTATCTTTCTTTTCAGCTAGGTTGAATTGAGTCGCTGTCTGGAGGAGAATTCTGCTCTGATCGGTAGTTTTCCGTGGTTTCTCCGATCAGCACCAGGCGAATGCCGGAGAAGTACCCTAAAAAACGGGCCACGAACCGCGCGCAAGATCTCTCCTTTTTCTTCCTTCTCATATCCTCTCCCCTTACACACACACTTACACTAACATGCACTACACTACCACATATTCCGGGAGATCGGTCAGGGGCTTAGAGCTTGTCCCGGCTGGGGCGGTGCCCCGCTGGTGGGAGAGTCCTGGTTAGGGGGAAACCCCACTAGACTACGGTAGGTCGGCGCCGGATCTCGCCATCCAGTGGGGGAAGATCACCGCCAACTCCCGCGAAAAAACATGCACTACACTCACGGGACTAATGACCTTAGCACTTGACGCTCCCGGAAACACGAAAAAATCAAAAAATCAATGAATGAGCAGTGTGCTCGCCTTCGAATCCGAGATACTTTCCATCGACGGAGTTGGTCGATTTATCTTCTAGTCATCTCTGTCGGCTCCGATTTAACTACATTTTGAAGCAATTTTGTGACTTTTTTTACACTTTATTCTCTTGCCTTGCTCATTATGTTCTCGTTCATTGTATGTGCTGTGATTTGTCTTCACCTTTGTACGCAACCTGGCGGCATTCTGTGGTTGAACGCCAAGTAAAATACACACCGCTTAACGCAGAATCTTGCTTCCCTCCCTTCGTCCCGTTCAGGTCGTTCCGTCGGGTCTCGGCTACACTCGCTTCTTTTAGCCAATCGCTGTGACCACTCCTCTGGCGTCCCGGTTTACCAACCCTTTCCCTCCTCCGTTCCGCCTTGCCCCGGCAACTACTTCCCGTTTACTTCCGATAACAGCGCCATCACACGGGACGCCCTTTGACACGACCTCCCAAATTTGCTTCTGTCCGTCCCGCATTTCTCTCATCTCACCCCACTCCTCCAGTCACCCCCACCTTCCTTACTCCGCCCCATTCCCTTGCTCTGCCCGCGGCCTGGCAACGCTGTCCTGCCTCTATCACCTCCTTTGCTTGCCCCGGTTCTGAACCCTCCTTGCCCCCTTCAGCCGTCGTCTCGCTCCCACGCTACCTCCCTATCTGCGCTGTACTCCCGCTCTGCCCCCCTCTACCCCCGCTCTGCCACCGCTTTACCTCCGTTCTACAAACGCTTCACTCTCGCTCTGGTCTTGCTTTACCCCCGTTCTACCCTCGCTCTACCCCCGCTCTGCCCCATCTCTGCCCCGCTCTGACCTCGCTCTGCCTCCGCACTGCCCCCGCTCTGCCCCCGCTCTGCCCCCGCTCTGCCCCCGCTCTGCCCTCGCTCTGCCTCCGCTCTGCCCCATCTCTGCTGCCGCTCTGCCTCCACTCTGCCTCCGCTGTGCCATCTCTCTGCCTCACTGTCTCCGCTCTGCCTCCAGTCTATCCCTGGTCTGTCCCGCTCGTGCTTACTTTACCTTTGCTCTGCCTTCGCTTCGCCTTCACTTCGCCATCGCTTCGCCATCGCTTCGCCATCGCTTCGCCATCGCTTCGCCATCGCTTCGCCATCGCTTCGCCATCGCTTCGCCATCGCTTTACCCCCGCTCTTCCCCACTCAGTCCATGCTCTGCCTCATTCTGTTCCCGCTCTGTACCCACCCCCACCTTCGCTCTACCTTAGCTCCGCCTCCGCTCTGCAGCCGCTCTGTCTCCACTCTGCCTTCGCTCTACCTTCGCTGTATTACCTCCCTACCCCCACCCCCTCCGCTTTGCCCCGCTCTACCCCGGCTTCGCTGCCCCCGCTGTTCCTTGTAGGCCCCCTCTTCCCTCACTCCACGCCGCCATTAGCTAAACAAGCTAAAAAGCGTCTCCCGCCGCCTACCTCGACGTCCGCCATATTCCATTCTTCACTCTCGTTTCCCGTTCTTAGTGTATTGGATTTCGTTTATTTTTATTTTTTCGCGGGAAACCACCCCTCCCACTCCCTCTCACCCGGTTTTTTTCTGGTGAACGCTGGAGAGCCGATTTCTGCGGCCCGATGCGTTTGAGGGTAAAATTCTGCGCATTGTACTGAGAGGTCGCTCGGTCCCTCACAGTTCCAGCTTTTCCCTTCCAGCCATTGGGCCGAACTCTTCGGAAAGAGCAATTAGGGCAAATGTGCGCGCCGCTGTGGGGCAGTGAATCTCCCTCTCCTTTTTCTCTCTCTCTCTCTCCACCACATGACGGTCGGCGGGGTGTGACAAGTGGAAATGCGATTCCGAAAGTCGCCCCGCACTCGGCGCCGTGTAGTGTGATGATGCTAATCCTCCTGAAAATGTGAGTCGGTTGAGCGGTGCGCAACGGCTTGGTGATTCGCTTCTAGACCTGATATTTGGTTTTTGAGCGGGGTGGTGCCGGTTGGTCAGGTGAGTCAGAGTACGTAAAATACTTTTTGTAAACCGGCATTATAAACGATATTTTCTGTTGCAAGAAATCGTTCATAATAGGGCATTTTACAGCACGAATGACGTATTATATTTTATGGCATGAATGATTGCGTCATCACACATTCAGCCAATAGCATCTAATGGGGAGGTTCCGGTAAAAGGAACAGCCGACCACCGTTTTCTCGCACAGATGTCAAATACCCGAGACGTCAAGAAAGTTGTTTCCTTTAATTAAGTTTGATTTTCTCAAAAATATATAATGTTATTATACAAAAAATAATGTATGCAACTCGTTTATAATGTTGCTTTATTGCATTCGTATAAATATAAATTTCAAAACTCGCTACTAATGTCGTTCGTTTTTAAAACATGTACTCTTGCAAGAAAGCTTAACATTATAAACTAATTGCATAAATTACTATTTCGAAGAGGAAATGTAGAATTATGTTTAGAACTAGAAATATGTTCCATTGGTAAGTTTTTGTTCATTCATTGAAGCATTTAATAGTTTTTACGATAAGAAAGGTGCGAAAATTAGTGGTTGTCGGTATAATTAGGATCAGCAATTCATATATTTTTCCCTCGATTAACTGAGCCCATTGAGTTTCGTATTTATAATAAAATTGTCGGAGATTTTCGTTCGTAGATTTTGTCGTTTTCTGACCCGTAACTGAAAACAATAGGTTCTCTTTGATACGGTGATTATACTCTTGAAAATGTGAGTTGATTCAGTGACTAAACAACTGCCTTGGGATTCTGATGTTCGGTTTCTATGCGGAGGTACTGCCAGTGTTGGATCAGGTGTTGCGGGATGCGTGAAGTATTCCATCAAGGGAAAATTATTTATACACAATTTTCTTAATACTAATATGTTCCGGTGCTGTATTTATTTTGAACATAAAATGTGATCCATTACCAATCGGTTGAACAACATTTAACATGTTTCCCTTGCCTCTTTACCTCCCAACATTGAGTTGTGAAAAATATTAAATGCTGGGTACCGATTGTAATATATCATTCATTTTTCAATTTTACAAGTAAGCATAATGCTTCTTTTCTTCACGTGTGATATAGAGGGTAAAACAGCCTAACACGATACTTTTCTGACTCTTCTAGCACGTCACAGAGAAAAAGCGTTTATTTGAAAATTTCATTGTTTTCTAGATTCTTTTCGTTGGAATTTGTCTCTATATATTCTAGTGTGGTAAGGTTAGTTTAATATTTCAACAGCAAGAAAATCTTTATACTAGATAATGATGCTCGTCAATTACTCAAGGGGTTTTATTCAAGGATTCTATCTCAATTTATATACGTATTCATATTGCATATAAGAAATTATCTTAAATATATGTAATATATTAAAATTTCCTCTTTGTGTGGTACACAAAAGTAAACGTGGTAATTGCGGTCGAGATAATTGGGTCTCCAAGAGGGCGCGTAATTACCCCAAAAGAAACTGCGAATTCGTTGAATTTAACGCTTTTAATTTGTCTTCATTCTTTCACTCCTGTTAATTCCTTTTTTGTGTCTTGAGGTCATTTAGTGTACTAGCAAAAGTCGGAATATATTTCTACTCTTAAATGAGTTCTTTGAGTACTTAAGAAGTTGAATTTATGTTTTCTTTAACATGTTTTCTAAGAAAAAAAATATTTTTCTGTACTCAAAAGACATTTAAGTAACATTAAAAAAAATAATTAGTTTATATTTTCCATTCACATTTGAAAATAAGTCGATTAATTTTTGCCACATTGCTAATTCTCTTTCAGTTATGTTTGATACTCGTTTCATTCACCTTATTTTTGGCTCTTCGCAATTCCTTTCCCCTTCTGAGTAACCATTCCGGTACATTTCTCAGAATTCTTGTTTCATCCATTCTTTCAATATATTAGTACCTTTTCATCTGTTTTCTTAAGAATGGAATAGCTTGTTTTTATTTAATTTTATAATATTAATTTTAATATTAGTGTAGATGCCCATGACCATATATTAAAGTCCAAATGTTTTGATGTATTAGCGTTTTTATTCGATTGTTCTACATATTTCATTTTATTCCTTCCCTGCACTCACGATCACAAAAACATTTTGCTGTGTAATCTGAAAGCAGAACATTTTTTAAGTTACAGAAAAAACAATATATTTTTAGTATTAACAAAGCTCTCTTAATTTTTTTATATGGAGTTGGATAATATCCGCCTGTTAACCTCGGTGGTATCTGATCTACCAGTCTAGCCATTAATGGTTTTGCAAAATACCACTTCTCATTTCCATGTTTTTCTGTCTCTTTCTAATTGTGTTTTAATTACCCTGCTAAATGTTCCGCTACTCTTATATCATTCCTAGGTCATATGCAACTCTAATATGAAACGTCATTAAATGTGTGCTCTGCATTCCCAGAATGCGAATAGTTTGTTGTGTTAAAAATATGATTGAGATGCAGTGATTGCGATTTTGAATATGGTAATTATTATTGAATTGGCGTCTGTTGGAAATGATGTACCAGTTTCGATCGGAGATGAACATTCCACATTAAAATTTATTTTACACTTGACCGCTGTTGCCCCTGTCACATTCTGTGGCCTGTCGGGTACATGAGAAAAGACACGTAATAAATATGCTTGCAAAGTATCAGCAAAGCTAACCAAGAAAATTTGAATTGTTACAGTGTGTATACTGCGTATTTTCTCATCATTATGCTACCTTTCACTTAAGTTCAATTTTCTATTCGAACAGAAATCTTGAAGGTAGTTTAAACACAATGCTCTCATTAATGTTTCTTCAACACACTTTTATGAATTTGTCTTAGACTGTTAAAACAGCTGAAGGAAATAAAGGCATAACCTGTGCTACTATCTTAGAATATGGAATAAATTGACGGAAAACTAGGCAGCCTCTGGCCATATGAGAGATGTCAGTGGTATTGTTGGAAACCCAGGAAGACTGGACAAAAAAGTCAGTTTCGACTTTGAAAAAATAAACGCAAATAATTGATTATGTTAAACTGCAATTTCTCACATTTGATTTTACAGCCATATTATATAAGTAGAATTAATTTTAACAATGGTGTTTAATGTACTAATTACCATTTGGACTGTATAATTCTAAACAACTTTTAACAAGTATTGTATCTCAGCTTCTGAGTCAATGACAATGTCAATGTCAATGAATCTTGATCAGGTTTTTCATCCAGTTTTCCTGATCTTTTGTGCAAATGCTGTGATGGCACCTTGTTTTGCTTCTGGATATAAATGTAATTTCAATATTTGTGCACGTCTTCTAGAATTCAGTGGGAAATGTAGTTATTGAAATTATCGTTCTCCATGTTGTCGCGGCAGGCAGGAAGTATTATTCCTTCACGAATGTCATGATGAGGAATAATACCCCAAATCTTTACCTTATTTATCCTTGAAAACAGATTTTATAACAACGGAGCGAATTTTTTGTTAACAATCCTTGCAAAAAACCCTCTTTTCTTTCTTTATTCAAAACTCAACTACTTATGGTATATGGCTTACAGTAGGGATCTCTGAATTATGAAAAAGTGCATAAAATTCTATTAATATTCTATAATTAAATAAGTGCATATATTCTATAATTAAATAAAAGTGCACTTCTCCCCGTAGCACTTCATACACAGTTTCTAAATGTTTTTGGCGTAAAATAAATAAACAAATTCTCACTCTATGTGACACTATTGACACATCTGATGTCATTCGTTTCGGAAGAAAGAAGCTTCATTATTCACGTGTGCCTTTTCGAAGCAGCCAATTTTTAATGCTCCAGTGCCACTTTTCACTCACTCGACATAAGCATTTTTGCAGCTGCAACCCACTAGTTTTATTCTAAAGAATGTTTAATACCGATGACGAGTTCTACATGTATTTTCTCGAGTCGCTTAGCTTGAAACGAACTAAATTACAATTCTATCTAATTTCTTTATCAGCTTTACTTCGAGTGTGAGAAATACTAGACTATAAAAACATACTCTTTTAACCTGGGATTCGCAGCTTTCCCACTGTGAAACATTATGAAAGGCTAAAACAATAGGACGTCCTGTTGGGAGTTTAAATATTTAACAACACGAAGATAGCAGTGTTGTGTTCTTAATTCTCTTGAATTGCTCTATGCTCCTCGCCGGCCTGAATCTGCAGTCATATCTTTCACTGCAGCCATAATAGATTTTAATTATCAAGTAGATAATATACGTAAGTGCTCTCAGAGCCGGGGAACATTTAATTTGCATTCCCAAACTTGGAATCGGAGAGCTGAGTTCGAGTTTCTGTTGGTTTTGTAGTTTCATTGACAACTTCAATTGAATCAGAAATGTCTGATTATGAGGAAATCCCCTCCGTTAAGTTCGCGTTCTCTGGCATCAGCTTTCAGATGAAAACGCTGGGCTTTGCGGCATGCGTCAGGGTAATTGTCTTCGACTGACTCTCCCTTCGCAGTTGGAGTAAACGCAAAGTTTGCAGTCTGCGGAGGGCGAGTAGGAGTCGCAAGGAGTCACACACCACAACAAAATGATTCCATGGCACTTGCTTCACACCTTCTATATTTAATGAAATAGAAGTATGTCTGTGATTTCAAAATACTTTTTTGTTGATTGATTGATTGATTTTTCGTGTTTCCGGGCGCGTCAACTGCTGTGGTCATTAGTCCCGTTAGTGTAGTGCATGTTTTTCTCGGGAGATGGCGGTGATCTTCCCCCGCCGGATGGCGAGATCCGGCGCGGACCTACCGTCGGCTAGTGGGGATTCCTCCTAACCAGGACTCTCCCACCAGCGGGGCACCTCCCCAGCCGGGACAAGCTTTAAGCTTCCGACCCGTCTCCCGGAATATGTGGTAGGGTAGTGCATGTTAGTGTAAGTGTGTGTGTAAGGGGAGAGGATAGGACAAGGAAGAGGAAGGAAAGATCGCGCGCGGTCCGTGGCCCGTTTGGTAGGGTATTGCTCCGGCATTCGCCTGGTGTTGATCCGAGAAACCACGAAAAACTACCGATCAGAGCAGCCGGCCGCTAGAATTCTCCTCCAGATAACGACTGAATTCGAGTGTAACCTAGGACCTCCCGGTCATAGGCGCTGCAGTGACATCAGTTGATGCACTGAGCTACCGCTCCCGGTTACTTTTTTGTAAATTCATATGTTTATTTTAGACGATATACAAACTCATTCAGTGGTTTGTACAGTTTTGGTTTCTCTGTCTGGACTAAACTCGTTTACAGCTACAGAATTTCAAAGAGGTTTTCACTGAAAGGTAGAATATTTTTGTTGAACATAATTTAGTTGTTTTACAGGCCATTAGTTTTTATATCATAAAGAAAATGCTTATTTATACAAAAGTAGTTTTATTCAGATCTTAATAAAAATATTTCTCATTGTATTCAAAACATGAGAAATCTTACTTTTTATAGGAGATTTCAAACCTCTTTAGATGGAATAGAAGCCCAATTTTATCGCGAATATCTTTTAAGTGATGAGGATCGAAATTCTCTTAAAGCCCATCAAATTTACTACTAAATGTGTATAGAATTATTCTGATGGGGAATTTGCATTCAGAGAAACAAATTATTTGTTTGACTATAAAATTAGATCTCAGCTCTCCTATCATGTTTTAACGTGTCTATCACCTTAAGGCACGGTACCAATGAGCAAAGACGAAAGTAAATAAATTGTTGTAACACAAATGATGATAATCCTTCGGTGAGCAATGTAAAAAGAGGTTTCGGTATTTGCATTCGATTGTCCATGCCCCAACCTCTTCTGTTTAAGAAAACAAACGAACATTTTCTTCTTTGGACAGATTTCCGAGCAGGTAGGAGCTCTCTCCAATCTTTCAACAAATACTTCACTTGAAAGCCAGTGCTCCATTTCTCATAGAGACAACACTTGTTTCTTAAAGCTGTTTTACAATCTTGCGACAAATATGAATTAATGAGATTGCGGTACCCAGAAGTGTCCTTCATATAAAAGCTTAATAAGAGATTGCAATGATTAGTACGATTGATGTTTCTTTCTCTTTATTTCTCTCTCTCTCTCTCTCTCTCTCTCTCTCTCTCTCTCTCTCTCTCTCTCTCTCTCTCTCTCTCTCTCTCTCTCTCTCGTCATCTCACATTCAGCCAATGGCAACGGGAGAGAAACCCGCGATGGTAGTGGTAAACAGAACGGGTTTGATTCTCTTATAAATGTATAATACCGTTATACAAAATATAGCGTATGCAATTCGTTTATAATGTTGTTTATTGCATTCCAAAGTATAGAAACATTCTCCTAACGTCGTTCGTTTTAAAAAAGTATACTCGTACAATAAAACTTACCATTATAACTAATGGTAATGCATAATGTTTTGAGGGTCATTCATTCCTCTCCCTCCCTCTTTCTCTCTCTCTTTCTCTCTCTCTTTCTCTCTCTCTTTCTCTCTCTCTTTCCCCCCCTCTCTCTCTCTCTCTCTCGTTTTTTGTATTTACTACCCCTCCATCCGTTTTCATTCGTACTGGAAGACGTGCCCACAAACGCATACATACGAACATCCTTGTCTCTTGGAAGCAAATAGAAACACAGATGGCTGCAATGCAAACGGACTATTGGAGATTCGGCATCTTTATGATATTCGTCGCTTATCCAGAAATACGTGTCGTTCATTATATTATTTATTTGCATTATTGAAGAAAATTTGGAGATGCATCAGTACGTTCATTGTATAGTAAAGTAACACAGCATAGTTTTCTCGTAAATCGTAGAATAAAAATATCGTACACGAATGAAAAATATTATTTTCAAAGTGTAGGTGAAGTGTACTCTCTTTTGTTTCATGGTATCGCTAGAGGTGAATGGTCGATTTTTCTGTACGTACATTCAGGTACGGCATCACTTGCTCTTCTGTTTAGAGTAAATTTCTTCCATTATTTCTCAGTGGGAATGTTTATCGTTTAAAAGCAGATGAGTCTAAAAGTCCGTAAAAATTATCAAGTTCAAGAATTCATAGTTTTAAATTATACCTTAATTTATGTAAATTTGTTCGTATTAGTCACCATTTAGAGATTTTGAGTGCCGCAATCACCTTTACAAACAATGGAAGATGTCTATTGTGTGGGACAGGTTTCTCATGAGTAATTTTACCAATGGTATTTCAGACAATGCAGCTGCGTAACACTTTTCCTAGGTAGGAGAGAAGATTCTATGAATCACAAACGTTATTAACACATGCTTTGAATAGGAAATATCTTGCTTTAAATTCTTGTGGATCTGATTGCCAAGACATGCTCCTCTCTCAGCAGAAGACCAGACATTCAGGTGTAACAATCTTCTTAGACGATCAATGGGATTTGCCTTATTTTATGTAGTTAATTTCAACTAGAGACCCGACCTGGATAGCCGAGGTGGCTAAGAGCGAGTACCGACTCAGCGCTTCGGTCCGAAGGGTCGCGGGTTCGAGTCCCACCTTGGGCATGGCTGTTTGTCCCTTGACTTTCTGTGTGTCGCGGAGGGCCTCGCGTTCTGCTGACCTCAAATCAGATGAGCCCGCAAGAGTGTCTAGTGTATGGTCAAATATGCGTCCCTTCGGGACGTAAAGGGCAACCGGCTGTCGGCTGTATAAAAGCCCTAGGAAAAAAAACTTCAACTAGAGAGCATATTAATTATAAATTCTCTTAGTAAACCTGATTCTTTGTGTCGATGGCTCTTATTTCAGTAATCTGCATTGTTCTAGATGTTTGAAGATACATAGCGACCATTTTCGTATTAACGGAGATATCCAAAGTTTGGTCTACTGCCTTCGCTTGAAGAAGTCTCTTCGACGTGTATCAGTAAAAGAACGTCAATGAACTGATTAAGAAATATTTTACGAGATTAAATTATCAATTTAAGGAATTATACTGAAGATTTTAATTAAATTAATGACATGTAACTTTTTTTATGAATTAGTAAAAATACCTATACATTTTTTAAATGCTTAATGGAATAATGTAATTTTAGTCTAAACTGGCACGTAGCTTATCGGTATATCGACCGTTCGGCACACGTGCATTTTCAAAACGCCCCACTCGGCTTTGTCATTATTCGCTTGAACATCGACATTGTCGCTTCGGCCGTGTTGCCATTCCCTCGTTCATTCACCCATCCCTATCACTGATATTTTTGGACTTTTGGATAGGCAATGGTTTCCGATAGGGTTGCTGGAATGTGTCCTTCCATTGGAGGCGGTCATATTGAATCAAATTTGTTGTTTTGGGGGTGAATTCGGCAAATTCCATTTTATCAAAACATTTAGACATCAAGTACCATATTGTTCACATCTGTGCTATTCTAAGGATGATTTCGACAAGAAATACACGGGTTAGAAAATAAACTGATACCGTAACAACACCAATTCATGTTTTCCCTTATCAGGAAACGTTGACGAATGATATCGTATTCCCCCACGCACGTGCCTGCGGTCCGCAAGGTCGGAAGCCTGCCCGTGACCTTTGGCCGGCCGTTCTGCGCCTGGCCTATGGCAACCCTCGGCCACGACCTGCGCCGCAGAGCGCGGGCGCACGGGCGGGGCGAGGGCGAAGCAGAGACGGGAGGGCGTGAGGGTGGTAAGAGGGGACGGGGACAGAGCGGGAATGAGGGAGGGGAGTAGGGGCTACGCGGGACAGGGATGGGCAAAAAAAAAAGGGGGCGCTGTGTGAGCGGGGACCATGCGGGAAGGGGCAGGAGCTACGAATGCAAACGCGGTAAACGTCAGAGAGGTGGGAGAAACGAAAATGAAGCGGGGAGGGGGGCGAAAGGAGAGAAGCAGGAGCATATTGAGGGCGTTGCGAGAGCGGGACGGGAGTGTGCGTGGTTGGCGGGGAGGCAGGGCGGGGACCGAGCGAGGGCGAAGCCTCAGAGATTGTGTGCAGCGGGACCCCGACCCCATTCCTCACCCAGGGGAATGGGTGAGGAATGGGGTCGGGGAGGGGTTGGCAGCGCGAGCGGAGCTCGGATGTGACTGTGCGTGGCTGGTTTTGATTGATTGATTGATTGATTGATTCGTGTTTCCGGGCGCGTCAACTGCTTCGGTCATTAGTCCCGTTAGTGTAGTGCATGTTTTTTCGCGGGAGTTGGCGGTGATCTTCCCCCGCTGGATGGCAAGATCCGGCGCCGACCTACCGTCGGCTAGTGGGGTTTCCCCCTAACCAGGACTCTCCCACCAGTAGGGCACCGCCCCAGCCGAGACAAGCTTTAAGCTCCCGACCGGTCTCCCGGAATATGTGGTAGTGTAGTGCATGTTAGTGTGTGTGTGTGTGTAAGGGGAGAGGATAGGACAAGGAAGAGGAAGGACAGATCGCGCGCGGTCCGTGGCCCGTTTACTAGGGTACTGCTCCGGCATTCGCCTGGTGATGATCGGAGAAACCACGGCGTGGCTGGTGGAGTCTGGGGCGGACGAAGCCGAAGAGAGGGTGAGGCGAGGCGGGAAGGGACGGGACGAGAGTGACAGACGCGGGACGGGTGAGGAATGGATCAGTGGAGGGTTGGGCGGCGCAGAGGGGAGGCGAGGCGGGCGCGGAGGCGAGCGGGCGGGGATCGATTCCGGCTTCGTCCTCGCGTGCGCGCGGTCCGTTTGCGCGAGCAGCGCCGCGGGAACCGGGTCGGCGGGCGGGGCCGAGCCGGGCCACGAACACGCGGCCCGCGTGCTATTTCCGGCGCTTCCTGGATCTTTCTTTGGCCGCCCCCCCCCCCTCTGCCATCCTCGCCGCCGTCACTGTCGTCGTCGTCGTCAGAGGTTCGCCGCGAGCGGGCAATAAAGTCACGAGAGCGTCTGCGTTGAGCAGCGAACCTCCCGGTGCGTTAATTCACGGATGAGACACCGTTGCGCACTTGAAACGCAGTTTTCACATTAGAAAAAAGATGCTAGGACCTCGTACAAAATATTAATTAGTTGTTTATCTCTGCCAAAAACTGTTTATTTAGTCAAAAATCTGTATGTAACATATGGGGAGATAATCATCTACTCACACTTTCTTGAGTTTCAGAAACCCTTCCCAACAGTTTAATTATCTATATATTTAAAAAAATAAGGTATTCTGCCGTGGCTTCGTTTAGAGCTTCTACTGAACCGATTGTAGTATTTTTTCCTTTAAATGAAAGAACGTGATCTCTAGATGTGTTATCAGATACTGTTAGTGTTGATTCACCAACATTTACGGTTTAAATTAATTAATTAAATCATTCTTTAATAGTACGCTTATCAATAGTCAATTGGTTTCTTCCAAAGCCGCTTCATGGTGGCGCTGCTTGATGTTTTGTTTTGATTGTTAAGATTTGTTCACAATTCGTCAAGGTTTTGTTTCAGTGTAATAATTGCATTGTGGCGTTGATAGTTGGCATGTATTTGCTTTTGGATTAATTTTGTAGAGAACATTCGGACAGTGGGTTTTGCTCGGTTGTACTTAAGTAGTGAAGTTGTACATAGGTTATGTCGATCGTTGCCCACGCGCCCTAAAAGACGCAAACGTACAGTAAGTGGACGCAGGGAAAGAGAAAGTCAGTGTAGAAGTTGTATTAGTGAGGTCATTTCGTTCTCTGTTGGTTCGTTGTCTATGAAATGTCAGTTTTGTTCTGCTTTGCACTTCCCACGTGAGAGAAATTCTGCAAACGAGTTTACTCTGTGTTGCTTAAATGGGAAAATAAGATTACCTTCGAGCAATATGCCAGAAGAAATTAAAGTTGTTTATAGATGATGACACATCAAAAAACTTTAGAAATAATATTCGTCAGTATAATAGTGCTCTTTCTTTTGTGTTATTTGGTGCCGATATTGCATTGCCACCTGGTCATGGACCATACATGTTCAAAATTTTGGAAACTCCACATCACAAAATATCTTCGTTATACCCTGAAGATCCAAACAACGCAACATATTGTGAACATTAGTCTGGGCACAGTATTTTACATTTATTCAGATCTCACCGTCAAATTTTGACGGGTTCTCACTAGTTATTAGTTAAAAGATGAAAAAAGTTTAAAAAATTGTTAATAATAATAATAGTAATAAAATTTTAAAAAGCGCGAGATTAACATTTCAAAAACTACACATTTCCGTTCCCGAGTTATAGAAAACTTATTTGTAATGGTAAACGCAGATTTGATTTTTCTGCGTTGCAAACGAAATAATAACTCACCCTAAGCTCTATTACCACTACAAGCAAAGAAGGAGCTCAAGTATTGTTTAAATATTTAATATCAACATTTTATAATTCCCTAATCCTATTTTATGACCATGGAATCATCACCTGGGTTCATGGAAACCGGGTGAAAGATGAAGTTCAATAAAGTTTCCTCAACTTTGTATTATAACTTATTTCATAAGAATGTTTTTAAATTATGTTATTTGATACTTACCGGCCCTGAACGTTTTTAATTTATTTTAAAATTTCAGGTTTTACAAAATTCAGTTCGGACTCTACATTTTTATTCCTGGCTTAATATAAACTTAAATTTCTTGGCTGTAGATTTGCGTTTGTGCCGAGCATTTGCTATGTCACGCTGTGTCCAGGAGTAGTCAGCCATCATTGCTGAACTCCATCGTACGTTACTCCATCACCGAGATTTCCTGATTAAAAACGTGTTCCTCACTGACCGCAGCTAGGTTTTCGGGAATGAAGTCAAGATGTGAGTCGAGAAGATTAATTTTGGGGTATATTGACACCCAGCTTTTTGTAGCTACTAATGCACTTCTTTACATAGCAGATTTCTACTTTGCGGAGAAATTGGCTCCAACTAATTTGAATGCCATCTATGCACATTTTTCAGTATCATTCAGTAAGTCTTGGAAATGAGTGCCAGCAATTACCTTCTTTATTTGTGGATCTGTGAACACACCTTCTTTGACTTTCACATAACTCAACTCCGGAAACTTGTTGCAGAGGTACGAAATGCATCCGAATCGCTGTCTAGTGCCTTCACGAAATTTTTCATGAGTCCCAGCTTCATCTGAAGCGGTGTCAGAGTCAATCAACAGCACATGAAGGACCTTTTTATTTACTGGGTGCATTCTAGTTTTGATAGGCCAATTTTTCTTATGTAGTGGTACTCTCTATCTCTGTTTCACGCGCAGATAAAATAACAGTACTTGATGTACTCTTGTCAGATGTTCTCATGAGAATAGTGATGATTTTTAAATCACTCTACTGCTTATTCATACTCGTGGTAGCATATTTTTTCAAGAAGTAGCGAGATAGTTTCATGTCTTTCGAGGTAGAATATCTAACTAGTACTGATTCATATGTTTCCATTATGTAATAACACTGCTTTCAAACTGGTTTTCATTGAGTTGATGAACAATCGCCATGCTTCAATGTTGTGTTCCACCCCGGGATTTGACAAGAGACCTTCAACGTCTGCACAGGAGCAAATACTCACTGCAAAGTAATGTGATATCGAAAATGCATTAAAATATTACCTTAAATATAATTTTTTTTCACAGACGACGAACATATTTAGAGGCGTTGCGTGAAAAAATGTATGGAGATAGAAAATTGATGGTGTTCCAAGATAATTATTCCTTGTCGATATCTTAAAACCCTGACGTGACAGAGCAAAACTGTTTTCAAATTTGAAATTAATATAAAAACTACATAGGAAAAAGTAAACACGATGCCAGATATCTATAGCTTGTTTATCATTGTTACAATATTCTAAAGTTCCTGACCTGAGGGCCCTCGCTGATTAAATTGCTTTGTTCAGTCCAAGTCTATTTGGATCAGAGTTTGCAAGTTTTTACTTTGTCACCTTACTTCGTTAGAAGAGAAAGTACTATAATTATGTGCCGGAATTCGCCGAATTTTTCACAGAAAAACTCATGCTGTCCCCTACTAAGGAAGTAATGGATACATCTTGCTCAGAAATATGTAGTAATTTACTTTTTTGTATACTAGCATTATAAACGATATTTTCTGATGCACGAAATCATTCTTAAAGAGCATAATGTAATATTTATTCTTAAATTCTATTTACATAGCTAACTTATGGCCTAGCTTACAAACTAGATACTTACAAACTAATCTAAATCTACTTTGTCTTACATCCTGACTTAATTTAACAACGATGATACAACAAATGATGACAAATTAGTATTTTACGGCACGAGTGATTGCGTCATCTCACGTTCAGCCAATGACAACGAGAGAAACGCCCAATGGTAGCGGTGAACAGAATCTCCGACCACAGTTCTCTAGCACAGATTTCAAATACCCGAGGCGTTATAAGAAAGTAGATTTCGGAAAATTAAGTTTGATTCTCTTATAAATGTATAATACTGTTATAAAAAATAGCGTATGCAATTCGTTTATAATGTTTCTTTATTGCATTCTAAAATATGGAAACATACTCCTAACGTCGTTCGTTTTCAAAAAAATGTACTCGTGTAATAAAGATTACCATTATAACTAATTACATAATGTTTTAAGGGTCCTTCATTCCGAAAAATCGATTGACGACAAAACGCCTGTCAGTTTCTGTGGTCAACGCTACACCCTAATCTCTTAAGACGATTTTCTCCAAAATAGATATTTTCCCATCAATATGAACGAACTCGGGACTGCAAGTTTGTAACAGAAATTTTGATTTTTGGGGGTGCTTTACATGGAGCCTTATTTGAGGGCCGAAGACCTCAGACTTCTTTTCGCCGCTCAATCACTAGAACTAGTTGACAGTCATGGTAGTATAAGCAAGATTTTATTTTTTTACCTAATTTTAATGATTTAGATTTACTTACTAATTAACTAGATGTTAACATGAATCGGTTTGTAATATCTCGATTTTTCCCATCTTTTTATATTTTTCTTTCATAATTCCCTTTCATTTTTCCCTCTTGTAATTCCCTTCTTAAGAGAACCCGCAACGTCATTCAACAGTTTCCTTTTTTCCCTGGAAACGGGGATCCCGTCGATCCAGGTAAGTAATGCCGCGTATATAGAGCTCCATATCAAAGGCAATAAGATATCGGAAAAGTAAATTTTATTTTTATGTTCAAATATTATTTTTAATACAACTAATATTCTTTATCGGGCACATGCATCTTCAATCCCTGTTAACATGCAACCCTGCAGGTTTGTTAAGTGCACTTGTACCTACCTGTATGTTAAGAAATTTAACGTCCTTAGAAACAGGTTTTAACATCCTTAGCAACGTAAACAACCATCGATTCATCGCAAATAAAATGTTTTTTAAGAAATAACATGGCGACGTACAATACAAATCATATTCAAACAATTCAGAAATAATTAACATTGGTTTGAAGAATAATTATTCTTAATTGTAATATTATGAATAGTGCAATTAGAAACATGTTAATTAGGTAAATTAACCCCATTTTCCTCACATTCCACCAAATGAAACTCTACTCTGATAATCATATTTACTAACGATGAACGTGTCGCCACTGGAAGTCAACGCGTCAATTTCCTTACCGAACGTTCTTTCTTTAGGTATCTTTAGGTTCAGGAAAATTATTTGCATCCATCTTTCTCGGACCACGGTATACGAACATTGTTTATATAGATATATCGCAAGCAACACCCCAGAATATCGTACTATCGTGCTGCAGCAACCGAATTCAGGAGTTTACTATCGCAGTAATGTAAATTTTCGCATAATTCATAAGATTTTATAGTGACCGATAAAATGTTGAACATACCATGAAATGTGAGTGTTATTATTGTCTCGTCCAAATTAAAAACCTTGGCTCCGCTACGCTTCGCCTCGATTTTTAACTTTTTGCCGCGGCAGTAATAACACTCATAACATTACTAGGTATGTTAATAGCTATTAAATTTTGTATAAAAATTTGCTTTGATTTCAAGTATTTTCCAAGTTACATCCTAATTACAAAAAAGGGATCTTATATTCAGGTATCTTACCATACTCTGTATTGTAGTATATTTAATCGTCCCTCCTGTTGTCATCTACCAACTACAGTAGTCTGGAAAATCAAATGTTCCGTTATTAAAGATATCCTTTCCGGAATTTGTTTGTTATATCGTTTTAATGTGTGTTCATTTCACCTATGGTGTCCCCTGTAAATAAAAATTAAAATATGGAGTAAAATGAACGTCAATGATAGAACGGTTGTTTCCATAATATTGGACAGGATTTTGAAATATTGTTCAAATACACTATAATTTTCACAATTCCGCGCATACATTTGGAAAGACATCGGCACGAACTGTTGTGCTTTTATTTTACATATCAGTAATCCAGATATTTCGTGCTGTTTGTGTTTAAAAAATATTATTGTATCAGGTATCGAAGAGGACGTATAACTAAGTTAATTTGTTCACTTCGTATTTGAGATTTTGATTTGCATTGAGAGTTGAGTGGACTCTTTTTGTCAATAATTCGGTGAGTAAGTGCAGCCGGATCTGCTTCCAAATAAATGTTCGAGTAGTCAGAGGAAGTGTAAATTTGCGTTCAACTGTTTATACACCAAACTCAGAGCAGGCATCACGCACAACAGAACGAATTTACTTTTTACAGCAATTTCCACGAAATAGCTCGGCAATCGATGGTAACCTCGTTTGAATGGAGATTATTAATACTCGTGCCATTGTGTATTATGTTTTTATTTATAGTGTCACATTAATACAGCGTAGGTAATATAATAGCTTGGCGACGAATTATGCAATATCTCGTATCATTAATTTTGTTGTAATCCGCTGTATGTATTTGACGAGATTACGAGGTTGAAAAGACATCGTGTTACCGAATAAAATTATTTATTGTTACGAGATATTAGTGATGGTTTTAATTTCGAATACAAATTTGTATAACAGTATACAAGTGTGCAACCCTCTTTTAAAAGAAATGACATTCATTTATTTATCATTTATTTCCTATCATATTTCCGATCATGCATTGTCGTCTTGTAATTGAAGGCATCACTTTATAATTCCCTAAAGGTCGTCTGATTACTTATTTGATGTCTTGTCTGGCCATTTCCGAGAATATTGAGTAATTTATATGATGAAATGTTGTATAATTACACTCTGATGAAATGTTTTATAATTGCATTTAGAAGTACGTTATTTAAAAAAAATACCATTTATTTAGTATATTTTATAATTAATTTTGTTATTCAGTAGTGAGGAGCATTTACTTACTTATATTAATTGTTCTATATGCAACAAAACTATTATCGAACCTTTGTGTGCTGTACCATTGATGTCTGCTGATCATTATCATATGATTGTTCAACGTACTATACTCTCTTTTAACATGAGTGTTTAGGAACAGTGTCCTCTGTTTTTATTTCCAAAGCATCACAGAAAAGCTCCCAAGTGCTTTAACGAGGAGATGCGATAATGAACCCGGGACCTATCGCTGCTCTTGAGGGGCATGAAGCACGTTCTTAAGCTACTCCAAGCACTCTGGATCAGCTTCCCTCTCCGCGCCGTGCCCTCCTCCATCGCCTCGCCTCAGTATACCCAGTCTCAGTGTCCTTCACGGTGCCCCTTCCCTCTGCCCCTCCTTTCCCTTCCCTATCTTCCCATCTCGCGCCCTTCTCTCCCGCTTCGTTCTCCCGCTCCACTCCGCTCTCTCTTTTATCCGCACTACCAACCCGCCGTACTACCCTTCTCCATTCCGCCTAGCTGTGTCGCCCTATCCCACCTTTCTCATCCCTTTCTATTCCATTCTACCCTCTCCGTTTCCCTCTCACCTTCCGCTTTCCTCCTCCCCGTTTCCCCTGCCTTTCTGCCGTCCCGCCGCAGATGCCTCCCATACCCTTTCTGTCTGCCCCTACCTTCCCGTCCCGCCATCCCACTTAGTCTTGCCCTGTCCCAGCCCCCTCCCGCCCCACCCTTCTCCCCCCCCAATCCTCCTCCCCCACTTACCCCGACACAATGGCAGCGGCAGTTTAAAGCCCAGAGCTTTCGCTATCGCATTACGAGCACTACCCATTGTCTGTGTTGATGTAAGTCCGCCGACGTTATGTGTGCGGGGGGCGGGGCGGGGCGACTCATTCGCATCTTGAACGAGAGTCCTCTTGAGATCCCACGATTTCGAGCGGCGTCCAAATCCGAGCGGGATCTCGCGCGGCGCGCGGCATCCGCCACTCCCCCTCCCCCCTCCGCCCAGGCAGCGCGCGCGGCGCAGACGACACACGGGAATCTCCCCGGATGAGTCTGTGGCGCGAGTCGTAGTGAGGCAGTAGTGAATCGCAGTGAGGCGCCACACGGGGATCTTCCCGGATGAGTCTGGGGCGCGAGACGTGGTGAGGCAGTAGTGAATCGCAGTGAGGCGCTACACGGGAATCTTCCCGGATGAGTCTGGCGCGAGACGTAGTGAGGCAGTAGTGAATCGTAGTGAGGCGCCACACGGGAATCTCCCCGGATGAGTCTGTGGGGCGAGATGTAGTGAGGCGCCACACGGGAATCTCTCCAGATGAGTCAGTGGCGCGAGACGTAGTGAGGCAGTAGTGAATCGCAGTGAGGCGCCACACGGGAATCTCCCCGGATGAGTCAGTGGCGCGAGACGTAGTGAGGCAGTAGTGAATCGTAGTGAGGCGCCACACGGGAATCTCTCCGGATGAGGCTGTGGCGCGAGACGTAGTGAGGCAGTAGTGAATCGTAGTGAGGCGCCACACGAGAATCTTCTCGGATGAATCTGTGGCGCGAGATGTAGTGAGGAGGTAGTAGTGAATCAGCCGGTTTTTAGTTTCACTTTGCTGCTTTAAGCCTTGTTTCCGAACAATTTATTCTTTTCACGATTTGTTGTGTTGGGAAACAAGTTAGGTTTTCAATCGAAAAATTGGAGTACTCTTAACCGGACATGTTTTCTTGAACCCTCATTTGCCGGAAACGAGAGGAGTGGGGGGTTTGTTTATTTCGAAGGCAGGACTATTAATTCAATTCTTTTGTTCTTACTTCAATACAAAATAGTTTCAAATATATGGGATATTATGGTCATCAGATTATGTCAATAACATTTGTTGCCATCTTTTATTTCAGCTATTGTTGGTAAAGGAGTGGGGGTAGAACTTTCGGCGTTCAAGGGAACTTGAGCGTAGAATATTATACTGTAAGTTAGAATCTGTTAAAGAAAAATTTAATATAATACTACAAATTCGAATCTGAATTATAATGAACACTATTGTGTTCTTACCATTGCTTACAATTTTCTGCGATTATATCTAATTCAGAATATACAAATGCATATAAATTACAATAATGCGATTTTTTATTTCTGAAAAGAAAATGTATGACAACAATTATTTTGTACCACATATTTCATATTCAATTGAAATCCTTTCCCTTCAACACTTTCAAATCTTCAACACTCTCAAACAAATTCTTGTAAGTTGACTCAAAAGATTTATCGTATTTCCCAGGGAAGACAAAGATGTCGCGTTTGTTGATTTCAAACTCTTTTCAGTGTTTAACTTTCTCACGAATGCTATCGTTGTCAGTAAAGAAAGATAATTGAGATTATACAACAATTATTTAAGATTGAACATAATCTATTGTGAGTACTGTGAGTTCGGCTGTCTTTTCTGTTAAATAACGTTCTTGAGGACACACAGTTCTGGCAGGTTCTAGCAAATGCTATCCACATAAGCTTTGAAAGAAATTTAGTAAAGAACACTAATAATAATTTTTCCAAGAATTTACTCCCTCCTTTCTTCTTTCTCCCTCCCTTCGTCTCCCCTCCCCTCCCCGTTCCATCCCTTCCCCTCCGCTGCCACACTACTCCTCTCTCACCCTTCCTCTCACGCTTTCTTCCCCCTCTCTCTCACATAGGCTCTTGCCCTCCCTCTCTCTGTCTTTCTCATCCTATCTCATCAGAAATGTACATCATCCTTCCAGCATTGAAAATCAATCACTACCGAGACTCGAATATTGCTAGGACGAAACTAGCCACAGGGTTTCTGTTGTGGACTCCACTCTTTGTTTCGTCATCTCAGCTTTCGTGCAAGACTGCAGAAACGTAGAGGAATTTTAATAGGAATTTTAATATAAATAGAAACTAACAAATTTACAGTAGTATAAAGAAAACGAAGGAAAAAGGACTAAAACAGGAACCTCAAAATAAATGTTTATAGGAAATAAGTTAAATTATGAAAAATAATAATTTAACCGAAAGCGATTATAAAGATCCTAATAGTTGGCGGTAAAAAATGAAATGTATGCAGCTAGTATAAGTTTTGTAAACAGAAATTTGTTTCAACAATAAGCAGTCAAATTACTAAATATATAATATTAATTTCGTATTATTTATCATCAATTACCACACAATTTATTACACAATTTATCAAACCTCAATTACCACATTTTGTGTGCACATTTTCAGATTGTTCCTTTGGCACTCACTCCAGCGTACCTATTTATGAGAGCAAATGAAAATGGTGCTATGACCTGTTGTGAGAACAAACAAAATGCGAGGTCTCGGACTTCCTTTGACGCATGCATCGAACAAAGATTGGTGCGCGAACGCGGCCTCTGTCTCGCAGGCGTGTAGGCACCGCTTGAGACGTGACCTTCCATCGCACGCGCACGCGCATGCACGTGGACGGCGTCACGCGGGCGGCGCACGGGGAAGATGCGCCCGGACACAATGGGTCGCCACGCCCCTCCCGCCCCGCCCACGGCCCGAGCGGCTCTCTGCCAGCGCGCGCCCTCGCCGCCCGCCGACCCGCCTCGCGCCTCGCGGCCCTGCTCCTTCCCCCCGCCAAGCTCCACCCAGCCGTGCCACGCCTCGTCTTCCTCCCAGTTCTGCTCATTCCACGCCCCAGCCCATCCCAACTGTTCCAAGCCTCGTCCTACCCATCCCCGCCCCACTGCTCCCGCCCACCACCCAGTTATGACCAGTTACCCCCAGTCCCTTCCAGCCCTTCTCAGCACCTAGAATCTCCTAGAACCTTCTTACCCCGCCCGGCTCCGCTCAGTCTCTCCGAACCCAGCCCCGCTCCCACCCCAGTCTCACCCCAGCCCCGCCCCAGCCTCCGCTCCCAGCTCCGCCCCAGCTCCGTCCCAGCTCCGTCCCAGCTCCACCCCAGCTCCACCCCAGCCCCGCCCCTGCCCCGCCCCAGCCCCACACCTGCCCCTCCCCAGCCCCGACCTCAGTCCCGCCGTAGCCCGCCCCAACCCTGTTCCCACCCCAGCCCCGCCCCAACCCCGCCACAATCCCGCCCCATCCCCGCCCTTCCCGCCCCAACCCCGCCACAATCCCGCCCCATCCCCGCCCATCCCCGCCCCATCCCCGCCCCATCCCCGCCCCATCCCCGCCCCATCACCGCCCCATCCCCGCCCCATCCCCGCCCCATCTCGCCCCATCCCCGCCCCATCCCCCGCCCCATCCCCGCCCCCCGCCCCATCTCAGCCCTGCCACTGTCCCGCCTCTGCCCCACCACAGCCCCGCCCCAGCCCCGCCCCAGCCCCGCCCCAGCCCCGCCCCATCCCCGCCCCAGCCCCTCCCAGCCCCGCCCCAGCCCCACTCCAGCTTCGCCTCAGCCCCATCCCAGCGCCGCTCCCGCCCCAACCCCGCTCCCGCCCCAGCCCCGCCCCGCCCAGCCCCGCCCAGTGCCGTTGCGCGCCCGACTTGTTCATCGCCATACCCGTCCTATCACGACTCGCTCCGTCTCGTCCGTCCTATCCCGTCGCGCCTCTTATGGCATCTCCCCGCCTTGTCTTCGCCTCGTCCCCGCCTCGGTCGCTCCCTCGTAACGCCTTATCCCATCTCATCCCCACTCCTCACCTGTTCACATCCCTCTTCTCGTATCTTCCAGCCTCCTCCTCGTCGTCTCCTGCTTCGTTCCCACATCGTTTTCATCTCGTTCGTCACGTCTCACCTAATCGGTTAATAAGTGACCCTTGCATCCCACTCCTCGTAGGGCCATGCCATCCTTGGTGAATTGTCCTACGTTTTCGCCTAGGGCCAAGAAGGGTTCTTTGACTCTGAGCGCGAGTGCCCACAGACAAATTCCGCCCGTGTCTCATGAAAACCAGATGCGCCGACTTCTTTTATTCATCGCTTTGATGTTGCGGTCTGCGACATCCCGTTTTATACCACATCTTCTCTCACAGACGCGTCGAAAAATGAGTGAAATTTATTTTCTCTAGTTCTATACTCATCTGTTTTATAACACTATGTTTTCATTGCAACTAGATTATTCTCGATATGTCGAACTTCTCTCAAGGACTTATGTTAAACTTAACATGTAGCGCAGCCGTGGAGTTGTTGTCATAGCGTCTTTTAAACTTCGAGATCAAAATGTCGCGAATGCACAGAAACAAGGGTTACCGGTGAAACGTAGCATTGCACTTCACAATCGAACAGTACAAAAAGAAGTGTGCATTATACCGCCTGGTCTACAATTTTTTGGGGATCGTTGTCAGTATATTTTATCATAGCGAATACATCACATAGAAAATTAACGGCCTTTTGTCGCTTAATAAATCAATCAAATGGTGTTATCTCTACCACGAAACAATGAATTACATTATAAGCATTTAGATTATTACATGGATGTGAAAAATATTTTAGTTTAAATAAATTTATTTAAGTGTGAAAAGACGAGTCATCACATACACTCGGTCGAATTCTGTCGCTGTCTGGAGGAGAATTCTAGCGGCCGGCTGCTCTGATCGGTAGTTTTCCTTGGTTTCTTCTCCACCAGGCGAATGCCATAGTAGTACCCTACCAAACGGGCTACGGACCACGCGCGATCTTTCCTTCCTCTTCCTTGTCCTATCCTCATCCCTTACACATACACACACACTAACACGCACTACACTACCGCACCGGTCGGGAGCTTAGAACTTGTCCCGGCCGGGGCGGTGCCCCGCTGGTGGGAGAAACCTCGTTGGGAAACCCGCTGGTGGGAGAAACATTGTTGGGGAAACCTTGCTAGCCGACGGGAGGTCGGCGCCGAATCTCGCCATCCAGCAGGGGAAGATCTGCGCCACCTCCCGAGGAAAGATCCTGCATTACACTTACGGAATTAATGACCTCAGTAGTTGACACGCCCGTGATCACTAAGACCCAACTAACCAACGTAGCTCCGTAAATGTTCCAACTGTGGCCCTGAGCAGGCGCAGGGAGCCCTTGGGCCCTGAGGGCCGCTGGCAGAATGTGTGGGCGTGGCCGCAGTGCGCACGTTGCGCTGCTCGGGAATACAAATCGGGCGGCGCGACCCCTCCCAGTGGGTCGCAGCGCACGCCAGCGGGCGCGGCGGGAGGCGCTGCGTTCATTCACTCGTCGATCAAGAACGAGCGTAGCCGGCCTGCGTAGTCGAGGTCGCTAAGGCTGGAGGGTCCTGGGTTTGAATCCCGCCTCGGGCGTGGATGTTTGTATGTGTGTGTATTGTCCTTACGTGTTCCCTCGTCAGTTACCAATCACAGTAAAAGCAATCACAGTGGGTTCTATATGTCCTCGAAGTTAAAGTCATCATTATTATTATTATTATTATTATTATTATTATTATTATTATTATTATTATTATTAATATTATTATTATTTATTATTATTATTATTATTATTATTATTATTATTATTATTATTATTATAAGTCATTATTAATATGTCATTATTATTATTATTCAACAAAATTTCAACCATCCAACAATGATTTAACTATTTAACGACTTTTTAAATCAGTGTAGTACTTAAATTCTGTGTTCTGTGTTCAGAGACATCTGAATTCAATAGATAAATTCAGATTTGCTAAATTTGTAGTAAATTGAGAGAATGATGATGTGGTGTAGTTGACGTAATTAAATGGTGAAAGAACTAAAGTAGATTTATTCAGATAGTCCGCTTTCGACGGCTTTGCCGTTATCATCAGTTTGTAAATAACGTACGTTATAAGTAATATAATAAGATAACTTATGTTAATGTCAATATATTTATCAATTGTATTATTTGTATTATCGAATTTTATTTATATTATTTGTAGACTGATGATGATGGCAATGCCGTCGAAAGCCACGTAACTCAATAAATCTATTAAGTTGACTAGATTTATCAAGCCAACTAGCTGAATAAATCTATTGTGGGAATTCTGATTTGGTGTTGTTGACGTTCTTATGAGAAGAAATAAAAGAGGTCATCGTCGTCAACACATTATTTTTATTTAGATAGCCGGCTTTCGACGGCTTTGCCGTCATCATCAGTCTACAAAGTAAGAAAAATATAACAAAATTACAAATAAAATACAAAATAAGATAGAAAAATAAATTACAATTAATAGATACATTTAAATTTTAGTTTCAGATAGCAGATAAAATTGTGAAAATTGAAATGCAACGGGAGGATTAGTAGCAGTTCAAATTAAAAATTATAAAATACCGATAAAGAATGCACATTAGACAAAACACAAATTAAAAATTATAAAATACCAATAAAGAAAACACATTAGACAAAACACATTAAAAATACAAAGACATATTAGAAATACAAAAACACACTAGAAATAGAAAGACAAAGACACATTAGAAATACAAAAACAAATTAGAAATACAAAAACACACTAAAAATAGAAAGACAAAGACACATTATTCTTCTGAATAAATCTAGCATCTAGTTGTTTCACCAAATGCCTAGTTCACGAACCGACTGGTGTTTGGCCTCTCGCCCCGTGTCGCGGCGCAGTGTGCGTGGCCGCTGGGGCGAGCGGGGCGGAGGTCAGCCGCGGCCGCGTGATTTTGAGGCCCGCTTTGCCGCTATGCGGCGTGTGCGTTCCTGCATGTATTTTTCCAAACACGAGCGCGAGTTAGTATTCCAATCTCCGAGACAATTTGTGTCGTTCCGCGTGCGTGACGTGAATGTCTCTGTTGTTGCATTGTGTGTTATCCTCCAGTTGCCATTGAATTCACAAAAGGGATTTTGGTAAATATGAGAGAATTTGGTCTGGACCCAGCCGAAACGGGCGGAGGAGCAGAAAGAAACGTGCCAGAACAAACTCATCGGCTTCGATTTCAGAGACGAAACTTCTGGATTTTCATAATGTTGAGTTTTCACATGCATTATGCCGAAAATGATAGAATGAATGTCAAGTTCATTGTATGGAGAAGCTTTCGGTAAATCTTCGAATTTTTTGTTTAAAAGTAGTTCTCTAGTTTAGGCGGGTAATGCGAAAATTACGTGCGGATTCATCCGATGCTATTAACAAAAACATTTATGCAGGGAAAGTTGTTCAAAAGGTGGCTGTGTTTTATATAACAGAATATTCTGTACCGAGAATATGTTTTAAAAATTTTATATTTACGTTTCATTAGGTATTTTATTCTACATAGAAATATAAAATCAGGACACCTCAGTTATGGGGTTGCTATAATTGCTCAAAAAATTGCGCAGATCGTGAAGTTATATTTATGTCCAAATCAGAGGGACCATATCAGAATTTTCGCAATTGTTTCAGGAAAAATGGATGAAAACCTAATCGAAATAATGCTCAGTGTCTTAAAAGCTGAAGTTCAAACTGTTCCAGGCATGTAAAAGACGTTTTCTTGGATGTTGTAAACATTGTCGAGTGCATATAATCGTTGGCACAGGAGATGCTTGACAATCAGAGTTCAAAAACGTATTGAACATATTTTAGCAGTAGTTCGTTACGGTTTGCATAATTTGGAACAATACGAGCGTTCTTGCATAGTGAGTTAACGTACGTCGCATTCAAGTGTACGGCACATCTGTATCGTGCAATGTAAAGTGAATGCAAGTGGTAGCACCGCTCTTATTTCTCATTGCTTGAATCCGCCACTAGAAGCAGGGGAATACGTATATGCTGCACATGCTCCGTCTTGAGGCGAGTCGTTATTCGGAGTAACTTCAACGCTCCTTCCTCTGCTTTCCCCACCCCCGCCCACCTCCTCGTCATCCCCGCCGCCGCCGCCGCCGAGCGTTTGTCTCGGCAAATCGAATCACGAGATTGCCAGCCAGCCAGCCGGCGCGGGGTAAAACGCTCATTTCCGTAACAAAGTGATCCACCGCGCTGGCAGCAGCTCTGAGAGCTCTCGTGAGCTTTCCCCCTCCCCTCCCCCTCCTCCTCCCCATCCTCCTCACCCGCCCCGTCCTACGGCCGGGGCCTCCCACTCGCTAACCTCCGCCCGTTAAACCAACCTCTACACGCTAACCTTGGTCCTCCCCTCGCCCGTCAATCCCCTCGCCCGTCAATCCCCCCGCCCGTCAGTCCCCTCGCCCATTCAATCCCCTCGTTCGTCAATCCTCTCGCCTGTCAATCCCCTCGCCCGTCAATCCCCTCGCCTGTCAATCCCCTTACCCGTTCAATCCTCTCGCCCGTCAATCCCCTCGCCCGTCAATCCCCTCGCCCGTCAATCCCCTCGCCCGTCAATCCCCTCGCCCGTCAATCCCCTCGCCCGTCAATCCCCTCGCCCGTCAACCGCCCATCCTCCTGCCCGTCAGCCCTTGCCGTCCAGTTGGCACAGATCAACTACCTCCTACCTACCAACTACCTACAATGAAATTCCCTGAGAATTGCCTTCGGACCCTACCCGGAAAATGGTCACTCGGCGATTTTTTCACCCATCGACGCCCACCCATTAACCACCATCCATGAAGCTTCCTTCGCCATCGCTCTTGCCTTCACACCAACGCAGGGGCGTGTCCTTCCCCTGATCATCCTCCGTTAGCCCTCTGTAACTCCATTTTCATGCCCATTCAGACCCCTCCATTCCCATCCTGTCCTCCCTTCGTCTGTTCCTCGCCCGGAGGCTCGTCACAAATGAAGCATCCGTCAGACATCGGGATTTGCATGAAGTCGCATTCAATATACATGGAATCGTCTTGAATATTCAAACCGCCCGCGGAATGGCCCGAGATGAGAATATTCACCATTTTCGCGCTGCCCCAGACCTGCGTGTGCTCGATGCAGAGGTGTCTGATTCCTCAACGTAGATCGCGTATTAGGGTCTGCTGCGTTGACGAAGCATGGAAAATCATCAATTGAGAAACCTTTCATAGATAGTTGTATCTTTTGAAATTCCACTTTGATTTAACAAGTTCTATTCTAGATATAACCAATGAATGAATTATAATATTCCGTTGTGAAATTTTAAATCTCCATTGAATCATATTATAGATAAAATGTGTAGCTGATATCGACACTTGGTATATCATGTCGTTGTATTGAAAATTAAATACTCAACTCTGAAACGCTAAATATTTGTTTTAATGTGCAAGAAATATACTTTCCAAGGGGTTGGAGATTTCTTGGGGTGTAAAAATTAAATCTTTTGTTGTATGTATACTCTCGCCGTTAATCCCCTCGCCTGTCACCTCTTTACATGAACATACATGTGTATGCACCTCTTTACATGAACCGGTAGCCAATAATTGCAGTATATTATGATTTACGATTCATTGTTGCTACGCTTTATTTTATGATCTTTTTGTGAAGTACATGAAATATCACATCTGTGGAGTAACAGATAAAGACTTTGAGTCACATTTTCCTCATTATTCAGAATTCAGATTTAACGCTTTGAAGAAAGTCTTATTTCGTATCTTTTCCCTTTATTAAGACTACTAGGACCAAATATAATCGTGTTTTTTATTCTTTCTTAATATCAAATAGCGCAACAAAATCATTTTTTTATGAAAAATGGCCTGATTGTAATAGAAATCTCCCTTCAAAAATGTAAAGTACGAGTGTATAGTAAGGCAAAGAAGAGATTACTGCTAAAAAGAGTTTGATGCAAAATATTACCGTAAAAATATCAGCATTGAAATACTGCTCTTAACGGGCTAACCTATTATACCTCTGCCCGCCATTACATGAGGGATCATCAACGGTAATTCCTGAGAGTATCTTGAACTATAGGGTGAAACATTATTTCATAACCTGCCGTGAATATTTCCTCGGTGACAAAGAGTGTTTTTTTCTGAGGCAATAAATCTCCAGGCGGCCAGGGACGCCAAGGAAGAGAGAAGGAGAGGGAGGGAGGGAGGGAGGGGGGCGAGGTGGGGGAGGGAAGCTCACATGCGGCACTGAGGGGGAATCCGGGCCTCCCTTATTACGTGACAGCGTCAAATTACGCGACCGCGGGAACCGGAGAACAAAAATGGCGCATCCGTTGCAGCTGCAGGGCGGGGGCGGCGAGGAAAGGGCTGGAGGAAGGGAGGAGTGGGAAGAGTGGGCGGGATGTGCGCGAAAACAGCATGGGAGAAAAACAAGATGCGGTGCGTGGGCGTTAGGAGTGGCACAAGCGGAATAAGGAGAAGAAAGATAACAATAGAATGGGAGCGGGGGGAGATGATATGAGAGGAGAGGAATGGTGGAGCGGGAAGAGGCAGAAGGGCTGATGAACGGGGAATTAGGAAGAGGAAGGGCGAAGAGAACAAGAATGCAAAACGATTGTGAGGGATATTGAAGATAGAATATAAGATTCAACTAGAAGAAATAAGCTGAAGATTTTTGCAAGGAATGAAGCTTATATAATGAAATATAATAATGAAAGTTGTGGAGTGGAAAATGAGAGAGAATTGCGGAGATGATAGAAAGGTGTGATAGAAGAGCTGGAAAAGAAAAGGAATGAAAGATGGGGAGAAGAGGAAGGGGAGGAGATGAAATAATGTTAGGGAAAGGAGAGGTGGAAAAAGAGAAAACAAGTGAGAGTAGAAGACTGGAAACGGAAAATGAAAGCGAAGAAAAGAAAGGAAGAAGGAAAGGACTGAGGAGAAAAAGGGGGCAGGTTGTGGGAGTAATTCAGGTCTGAAGAGAGAATAAATCAGAGAAGTAGAAGGTAATGAAGAGAAGGGAGGAGTATGAAATCGAAGGAGGACAATGCGGGTAGAGAGAAGAAGATAGGTGGGTGACGATGTTTCACTTAAAAGGATTTGCATTTCTCCTAGTGACTCTAGCCATGCAATATAGATCTCTCCGATTGAGATTCGGCGCTGACCCATGAGCTGTGAGCGAATGGTTCGTTCTTCTTCAGCGTCTTGAGTCTGTGAGTAGTGAATCAAATAGTGAATAGTGAATGTAAGTAGTGAATCAAATATTATGGAAAAGAACCCTGCTAAAAGACCAAGAACTTACGATTCTCGTGATATGTATGGCGTGCCAGTTGCTAACAGATATGAAATATTAACGGAAGATGAAACTCCAAATGAACCAGTTAATGTTACCCCAGTAGTGAAAATCCCTCCCATACATGTGTTAGGTAAAAACTATAAAATAATATTAGATGATATCAAGGCAATAGCAAAAAACGACTTTTCTACTAGAACACACCAGAATGGAATCAAGGTTTTCTTCACCGATATAGACGACTTTAGAAACTATAAGAAATTTTGTGAAGATAAATCAGTGTCATTTTATACATACAGGGACCCTTCGACGAAAATCTTTACAGTTATGCTTAAGGGAGTACCAGAATCTCTTAAAGAAAGTGAAATATATGAAGAATTCAAAAGGCTCAATTACCCAGTAATTAAAGTATGTAGGTTATATAATAAACAAAGACAACCACTACAAACTTGTGCTATGGACTTATCAGAGACTGAAGAAGCAAAATCTATCTACAATGTAAACAAATTCATGAATTGTATCATTCAAATTCAACCTAGGATCAAACGTAATTCACCTGTACAATGTAAAAATTGTCAGTCATTCGGACATTCTCAAGCTAACTGTCACGTAACTTCCAGGTGTGTTCGTTGTGATGGAGAGCATCACTATTCTAAATGTACCGTTCCCAAAAATTCCAAACCGATTTGTGCTAACTGTGGCGAGGGGCACACAGCAAATTATCGTGGCTGCCGTGTGTACCAAGAAGTTCGTAGGTCACGGGCAGCATTCCTTTCAGAGAAAAATCTCGGTAAATCGCACCAAGCAACTGAAACACGTGAGCAACCTCCTATTCTTTTAAATAACGAAAACTTTCCCGGTCTCCCCCAACGCAAACTAACAGCTTGGCAAACAGCACGGCCACCTACAAGCCCACAACCTCAAATTGACGTAATTCAACTTGTTAATACAATAGTAAACCAAGTAATTTCAGCTATAATACCCCAAATTCAAAACTTAGTGCAGTCGTTAATGCCAATCCTTCAAAATGGCAAATAAAATCCAAGAACTAAAAATATTAAACTGGAACGCCAACGGTATCAAAAGGCAGCAGATAATATTTGAACAATTCATACATCACTATAAAATTCATATCGCGTGTGTTACAGAAACACATTTAGTGCTAAATGAAAAATTTAAAATACCAGGATACAAAATATACAGAAACGATAGAACCTCAGAAGTGGCTTCAGGAGGTGTAGCCATACTAGTTTCGAACAAATTAAAGCATCAAGCGATTCATAGCCCAAATTCCCCAGAACTCGAAACAACAGCCGTAACAATAAATATAGGTAACAATAATTGCGAAATAATTGCAGCATATAAACCACCAAATAAAAAATTCCCATTAAAAGCTTATAATGAAATCTTTAAAAACAATACCAATAGTATATTATTAGCTGGCGATTTAAACAGTAAAAATCAAATATGGGGATGCAATACCACTTCCAGCCACGGTACAAAATTATTTACCTACGCAGTATCCAAGGATATTCATATTTTGGCCCCCCAATATCCAACACACTATTCTTATAACAGCAATGTTATTCCGGATATACTAGATATAGTATTGACAAAAAATCTCAATTTGCCCTTAACTCAAACAGTGTTGCCCGAACTAGACTCGGATCACTCCCCAGTAATTATCAAAATAAACTGCTCCAATTCGCCGCTGGCTCAATTAATACAATGTAATGAAAGCTTGGGACGAATTAATTGGAATAAATTTAAGGAGCTAATTGACACCAATATAATATACCCTAGCCACATCCAAACTAATGATGAATTAGATAAGCAAGTACTGGATATAACTCAATCGATACAGAAAACTATTGAACAATCAACAACAAAATGTCCCGCAAATGTTAAAACACGAAAACCAATACCATTGAAAATAGTAAATCTAATCAAAACTAAACATAACCTTAGGCGATATTGGCAAACAACCAGGAGACCAGACCTGAAGGTAAAATTAAATAAAATTTCCAGAATAATAAAATGCAGACTAGAACAATTTCGTTATTCCGAATACCAGAACATAATAAAACAAATTCATCCTAACAGCAGACCAATGTGGTCTACAATCAAACGAATCACCAAAGAGAAAGTAGAAATCTCAATTCTAAAAAGCGATTCAGAAATCGCATATTCAGATAAAGACAAAGCCAATTTATTAGCCAAACACTTTCAGAAAACTTTCACTCCAAATCCAATTTACAACAACCAGTACAACAATTACATTCTATCCGAATCAGCGAAACAAGTTGCAACTGTTCCAGAAAAAATCAAGTTTATTTCACCTTCCGAAGTCAGAAAAACAATCAATCAATTAAAATCTAGAAAGTCAACAGGATATGATAACATTAGTAATAAAGCCCTCAAAGCACTAACCAAGAAGGCTCTCGCGGCTCTAACTGCCATTTTCAATTCGGCATTTAGACTAGGCCATTTTCCTAAAAATTGGAAAACTGCTATTATCCTCCCGTTCAATAAACCAGGAAAAGACCCACAAAATCCATCCAATTATAGACCGATAAGTTTACTTCCAACTCTTGGCAAATTATTCGAGAAACTTATATATACGCGTTTAAACAAATATGTATCAGAAATAAAGGCTATACCTAATACTCAATTCGGTTTTAGAAACAGACACTCGACAACGCACCAACTCCTGAGACTTTCAGAATTCATAGCCAATGCATTTCATCAACACAAACACACATTAGCAATATTTCTAGACATCGAAAAGGCATTTGACAAAATGTGGCACCCCGGACTACTATTTAAACTTCAACGCCTAGGTACACCAAACTACCTCTATAAAATTATTGACAGCTTTCTAGTAGATCGCCATTTCCTCGTAAGAATAAATTCTACGTATTCTTGTCAATGTCAAACTAGTGCCGGTGTCCCTCAAGGATCATGCTTATCACCTTTACTTTTCAGCATATTCTTATCGGATATCCCAAAGCCAGCTGATTCAGAAATCGCTCTATTCGCAGACGATACCGCTTTATTTACAGCCCACGAGGATATACTTTGCGGTTACGACAACCTTCAGAATGACTTAACAACTTACATCACCTGGTCTGAACAGTGGAGAATCAAAATAAACTCGCATAAATCCCAAGCAAAAGTCTTCACACTTCGAAGACCACCGACTCCGCCCCCCCTTAAAATTCAAAATTCAATAATAAAATGGCTCCCCAAACAAACTCCAGTTAAATATTTAGGACTAACGCTCGATTCGAAATTAACCTGGAAAGATCACATCAAAACAATTACAAATAAAACTTACGTAAAAATTGCTAAACTGTATCCTCTACTAAACTCTAAATCAGCTCTAAGTATTGAATGTGGAACTTCAATTTATAAATCGATATTACGACCAACAATCACGTATGCTTGCCCAATTTGGTGTAACGCAGCTAAAACACATATTGAAAAACTGCAAATCATCCAAAATAAATGCTTAAGAAAAATAACTAAGGCTCCCTGGTTTATTAGTAACAAGCAACTTCACAGAGAATTACGAATAGAGTCAATACAAGAATACATACTAAAATCCTCTCAAAAGTTTTTCGATATTCTTTCAGGATCTCCAGCCACGCCCATTTTCAAACTTGGCAAAAACTACCCAAAACCAAACAGAATATGCTCACGATTTCCCAAGGATAAATTCAGACCTCCGTAAATACTCAGCGGCATTAGTTCCCAACATCTATTAATTTTACATATTAAATCACAAATATTTTATTTAAAGACGATTACGAGTATAAATTCCCTATCAGTATACTCTATTTTCAAAATTATACACTGAAAAACAGCCTGTAACAATCAGGACAAGTAGCGTGAGAAGGAATGACAAATCATTATATTGTAAAAGTTAACATCCCTGAAAGGCAGAAATGCCGAACAGGTGGAAATAAATTAAAAAAAAAAAAGCGTCTGTGAGTACGTGCTTCGAAGCCACTCCAGATATGAATGCAGGCAGTGTTATTCGAAAGCTTTGAACAAGCGCACGTTTGCTTCTTGCTCTTGGTGTGATGAAATCCAGCGATTGTTCATTGTGGTTACCACGCATGCACATGAAATTTTTTCGGAAACCAGTGTAAGGCACTGGATTTCAACACAGAAATGAGACTGAAATTTCAACGCAGTTATCCAGGAGAATCAGAAGCAATGTAATTATTGTAAGGTATCGTTAACGAACGTCATGCCATTGTTATATTCAAGTGAATATGGTAGAATTCTTTACGTACGATAAAATTTTAATAGTTTAACAGATAGTTGGCGGTATGCTTTCTTGAAAAGTATTTCCTAAGTAAACTAAACAATTGTGTTAACTGATTTGTGCTGTAAATATTATGTTCAGCAACATTTACAGAAGATATAGCTAATTTGGAGAAAGTTGCTGACTAGTGAGTGAGATGTTCCCACTCACTAAAATAAATTTTGTTTTAACTGTTGCATCGGAAGCGAATGGTTTCAGAATGATTCAGAAATATAGATTTAATAATACAAAGCACATTAAATGTGACGAAAGGCCATTTTTAGTAATATTATTAGTTTTATGTAATTGTAGTGATTTGACCTCGGGAGACAGAGCTTGTGGGAGATGCGATGCACGTCAATACCAAGGCTGCAGGTTTGAAACCCATATGACATAAATGTTTCCAATTGTTTAAGGCATGGAGCGTATTCCAAACTTTAAATCAGAACGATGGCACAAGCGTGAGAGCCAAGGCCCAGAAATATCATGCACAAATTTGTAAAGGTTCAGGGCCGAGATGTCTATGCAATGTCTATGCAATGCCAGTCTATGCAATGTTCGGGGTGTGCACAGGAACTCCTTACCTCTTCCAAGAGCAGTACCGGGAGCGGTAGTCACTGCAGCGCCTCTGACCGGAAGGTCCTAGGTTTCCACTCCCCACGGCGGCAGGATTTTCGGCACTAGCTTTTCAGGTAGGTCGAATTCAGTCGCTGTCTCGAGAATTCTAGCGGCCGTTAGTGTTCTGATCGGTAGTTTTCCGTGGTTTCTCCGATCAACACCAGGCGAAAGCCGGAACAGTACCCTACGAAACGGGCCACTGATCGCGCGTGATCTGTCCTTCCTCTTCCTTGTCCTATCCTCTCACCTTACACACACACACTTACACTAACATGCACTACACTACCATATATTCCGGGAGACCGGTCGGGAGCTTAAAGCTTGTCCCGGCTGGGGCGGTGCCCCGCTGGTGGGAGAGTCCTGGTTGAGGGAAACCCCACTAGCCGACGGTAGGTCGGCGCCGGATCTCGCCATCCAGCGGGGGAAGATCACCGCCATCTCCCGAGGAAAAACATGCACTACACTAACGGGACTAATGACCACAGCAGTTGACGCGCCCGGAAACAAGAAAAAATCAATCAATCAAAATCAATCCAAGAGCAGTGGTAGGTACTGCGGCAGCCCCTGGTGAGGTGGCTTCACACATTCGTTATTCCGCGAGTAGCGAGCAACCGCTTGCCGAATTGAAAGTAGTGTGGTGAGTTGCTTGCTATTTGCCGATTGACTAACATTCGGTTCGGTGCTCGCCCTACTCACCGCGTGTCGGTCTTTTGAACACATCAAAGGAAGCGAACATTCTCCGAACACGTCAGCTGTTTGGGATTGAGTGAGCAGTAGCTTGCTACGCCGCGAATGCCGAATGTGTGGAGCCGCCTTTAGAGTTCGAAAAGAATAGGACACTATCGAATACGAGGAAGTCTGTGCAGTTGTGTAGCTCCACTAGTTTAATTTGATAATCCCCTCAATAGTGGGGATTGGTGCGTCCGCTCTTTCGCGTCCTCTTATTGGTGGACGCGGCGCAGGACTCACGACTTCACGGCCCCCTGGGGTCCGGCTGGGCCAGCGTCTGGGCTCGTCGGTCCCGCTGCCCGCCCGCGCCCGCCAACTCATCGCAACAGAGCGGCTCAGAACGGATCGGTCCGCCGCTCGGCGAGGCGGCAAGGGCGGCGGGGGCGGCGGGGGCGGGGACGGCGGAGACGGCGGCGGCGGGGGTGGCGGCGGCGGCGGTGGCGGCGGCGGCGGCGGCGGCGGCGGCGGCGGCGGCGGCGGCGGCGGCGGCGGCGCGGCGTCTAATGAAATTGGGACCCCGGCAGACCGCTCGGAACTGCCCACGCGCCTCTAATGAAATAATTTCAATGGGCGACGCGGTCGCGGCCGCGGCTTGCAGGAAGCGCGCGGAATATTAGTCTCTGTTTGAGGGGGAGATGCTTGCAGTGGGCTGTTTCCGCGCTGTATCAAGGTTTTAGAATGCAATTTCATGAAAAGTTTGAAAACACCGTTGATTTTTTTAATAGGATTGGGGCGTAAAATGTTTTGACCCTCGAAATTGTGGGGTTGAGATTACGTGATGTTTCGCTTCACGCACCTGTGGTTCATCAAGTTTGGTTCTAAAATATTTCAATTTATTTACGTGAGCTTTCGTGGTTCTCAGTGAATCAAACCCTCCGTTTCCTCTGCCTTATTCATATCGTATATTCACAAACACCAGTCCATCAGGATCGTTCATTAATTAATTAATTAATTAATTAATTAATTAATTCCAGATACGACCATAAATCTTTGACTCTTGCATCCTAATGTACATGTGTACATTTAATTTAATTGGCGTTTATGCTAATTAGTTTAATGTAATTTACATTAAAGTAATGCACAAATTTCTGACCGTTAACTGTTTGCTCCATCTACCCCATAAGTTAATTTGTATAAACTGTACATAATCGTGAAACAAATAATTGCCAATAAATATCATTAAAAACAATTTTGTACACCAACAGTTTGGTAAATATCTATACATATAATAATTGAAGACGCTTCCGCTTTTGAGTAGCTACGTTTCTAATCTTCATTGTTAAGCAATGGGTACAAATTGTTGAGCATTTTTTACCTGGCCGCTCTAGCATGTTTCCAGTGCGTTTTGAAAGGAGTATTTTCTTCCGTGATAGAATATCGTTGTCAATGCGTAGTTAATTACTTATTTTGTTGAGTTTCTAAAAGTCTTGAGCAGTTGCGTAGTCAGGTTCTTTTATGACCGTGCAGAAAAACGAAATGTAGTTCCCGTCTACAAGAAAATTGAAATTAAGAGTTTTTAAATTTAATTGGTATAAGTTTAAGAAGATTTGCTAATTTATAATTTTTAATTACGTTTTATATTAAATAGATCAGAAAACAAATATTTATCAAGTTCATTTAATATTTTTGTACAATTACGATACAGTTCAATAAACTTGTGTTAAATATATCACATACATGTATTCTACAATAATTTCTTTTGTTCGCAGGTTGGTGAAAATATCCTTCATACCTTCAAAGTTGTTCCGAATTGGTGAGTAGTGATCCCTGGATACTGTATTCTCTTTCATCAACTCTCTAATCCCATCTATAATTAGTACTATTCAGAACTCTGTGGCCGAATATCTAACCAACAATGGCAAATAAATCCCAAAACAATGTAACCATTCTAAATTGGAATGCAAACTCAATCACCAACAAAAAAACTGAATTCGTACATTTCCTTCATCACTACAACGTAGATGTAGCTTGTATCACCGAAACGCACTTGAGCAGAAAAAATAAATTATATATTCCCAATTACAATGTTTATAGAACTGACAGAACCGAAACCAAAGGCGGCGGTGTACTCATCGCGATCAAATCTACTCACACGCATAACCAGGTAACTCTTCCGGACACACCAGGCTTAGAAACTATAGCAGTCTCAATAATAATCAACAATAACTCTTTGAAGATCATAGCTGCATACAAACCTCCCTCGACAAAAATAATAAATACAAACCTCCAAAATCTATTTAACCTCAATGATAAAGTTGTGCTATTAGGTGACCTTAATGCCAAACACAGTAACTGGGGATGCCGATCCAACAACCAAGATGGTAAAACACTAGCCCAATTAGTAAACAATGCCAATATTAAAATTCTCTCCCCGAGTGAACCTACTCACTACCCACAAGACCGTTCGCGCAAACCAGACATCCTCGACATTGGTCTAACCAACACAAACCTTAACTTCCATTTATCGGTAATATTCGAACTTGACTCTGACCATATACCAGTCTTACTTACTTCGCAGCAAATGTCACCTCAACATGCCCCTGTATCTAAACCGAACTCACTAAAAATTAACTGGAGGAAGTTCACCGAAACAATAAAAAGTACAGTACCCAAAATAAAAATACTAAATACTCCCCTTGAAATAGATCAATCCGTTAATTTTCTAACTGACCTCATCAACACAACCATCCAAAATTCTCAGTTGACTACCACTCCAAATACAGCCTTCAAACCCTACAATAAATTACCCTCAGGCATTTTAAACGCAATAACTGTAAAGAATAAGACTAAATGACTCTGGGCTCAGCTAAGAACACGAGAATTAAAGAGAGAACTCAACCTAATCTCCAACGTGGTCAAACGACTTATCAGAAATCATAACAGCGAACAATATCATAAACTCATACAATCACTCAACACCAGTAATAACACATTATGGCAATTCACTAAAAAAATTCTCAAGAAAAAAAAACACGGTCCCTCCTTTAAACACAACGACAGGCAAGGCCTTATCCTCACTTCAGAAGGCAGAAGTGCTCGCCACGCATTTCGAAACCACATTCTGTGAGAACACGAACGCCCACCCGCAACATAATAATATTCTACAAGCTACAAAATTAAACTTCTTCGGTCCGTATCAGAGAATAAATTTCTCATCGCCCATTGAAATTTCTAAAATCATAAAAAATCTTCCTAACAAAAAAGCCCCAGGTCACGACAAAATAAACAATTTGGCATTAAAAAAACTACCACCAACGGCAATTGCGTACTTAAATAACATATTCAATTCTTGTTTCAGAATCGGATATTTCCCCCATAAATGGAAACACGCAATCATCATCCCCATAGCAAAGCCAAACAAAACCCCATCAAACCCCGAGAGTTACCGCCCAATCAGTTTATTAACAACCCTTTCCAAAATATTCGAGAAAATCATATTGCGAAGACTGAAAAACCACATATATTCAACCAATGCTATCCCCAAGGTACAGTTTGGATTTACAGATAGAATCTCAACGCAACACCAGCTATTAAGAATTTCAGAGTACATTTATTCCGCTTTTCAAAAAAAAACACCACTCCATAGCTCTATTTATTGATATTACACAAGCTTTCGACCGAACTTGGCACCAAGCTCTTTTATATAAACTTATCCAAATAGGCACTCCACAATACTTAAAATCAATAATAATAAATTTCTTAAGCAATAGAACTTTCTCAGTCAATGTTAACAACCATTTATCCAACCCAAGAACAATAAACGCTGGACTTCCCCAAGGCTCTCCGTTATCACCCACCCTATTCAACCTCTATGTCGCTGACCTTCCCACACTTAATAAAATTACTATTGCTCAATTTGCCGACGACACAGCCATTTTTGCCTCCGGTACAACCCTCACTGAGTTAAGAACCCACTTACAACTTTATTTAAATATGATAGACAGCTGGGCCGCTAAATTTAAAATTCAACTAAATCCTAACAAAACCGCTGCAAAAATATTTACTTTAAGACCCCACTCTCCCCCACTTCCTCTCACTCTAAATAACAAAACAATAGAATGGTACCCCTCCAATAAACCTGTAAAATATTTAGGCTTGTATCTTGATACCAAGCTAACTTGGGGAAAACATAGAAATGCCAAAGTGACCCAAGCTAAAATAAAACTTGCACAACTACGACCACTAATTTACAGAAACAGCTCAATACAATATAAATCAGCCATAGCAATTTACAAGACAATTTTAAGACCATTAATGTTGTACGCCAGCCCAATTTGGATCAATTCTGCTAAAACTAACATCCATAATCTACAAGTCCTGCAAAATAAGTTCTTAAGAATAGTTGCTCATGCCCCATGGTATATAACCAACAATCAACTTCACAACGAATTTAATTTGGAACCCATTGAACAATACATCACTTATCTGGCCACCAACTTCTATCATAACCTATCTCAAATCCCAGCACTATCACCATTCAAACTAGCCAAAAACCCCAATTACCAAACACGAATCAGAAACAAATATCCATATCACATATTCCTAAAAAAATTTGCAGATTTAGATCCGGACTGAGGACCCGAAAAGGGATTTCCTCCCCCTTGTAATAGTATGTAAGATTATATTTAAGGTTAGCATGTAAGTCTGTAAATACATATGTATAGTTATTTTTACTGATCTATGTAAATTCTTCAAAAATTAATAAATAAAAAAACTGTATCTCATTTATTCTAATCATTTTTGTAATACAATTTTTGAGCCTGCTGCGAAACATTATATTATGCCTTATAAATTTATATGACCTTCCTTATTAATATACATCTCGGCAAGATTTAATTAGCGATAATTCTCTTTGTTCTGTTTGTACAGCATTTTCCATCGTCTTCTTCCCATTCTTATTTTGAATCCCATGCTTGTTTCTAAATCGTAGCACAGAACATTTTATTCTTCGTTTTCTTGTGGCTCTATTAAATACTATTGAAAATTCTGTCCTTCTTAAAAACTGGTTGAATTCCATCTATAAATATCTTATTCGCCTCATGTTTCTGAAATAACTCGCCTCTGCATTTATGCACTTCAAACACGGATTACGTCCATGAAGAGAGAAGATGTGGATCAGGGTATGAAAATTGTAATTGAATTACGTGCTTGAGATGAAAA
>BLKR01007179.1:13231-42380 GCA_011170035.1 Teleogryllus occipitalis | reverse complement strand
ACTACTGGCAAAATAGGCAAAAGGAAGTTACCGTGGTGGTCAAATGACTGTGAGGAGGCAGTAAAGAAATATAAGCATTTGTTTAATACCTATAAGAGGCACAATACTGATGAAAACAAAATCCGTTTCAAGTCTGCCAGAGCAAAAGCAAGGAAAATAATAAAAGAGGCCAAAAGAAAATGTTGGAGGGAATTTATTTCATCCATTAATTCCAATACAAACAGCAAAGAAGCGTAGAAAAGATTCAACGCCATAAATGGAAAATACAAAAATACCAGCATTACTTCACTCTACACTCCCAATGATACCAACTTACATGACCCTTGCGATATTGCAAACAGCTTTGGGACATTATTTTCATCAAATTCCAGTGATCAGAATTATGATAAAACCTTCATCAAGTACAAAGAAGAAATTGAGAAAATTGAACCCGATCTTGAAGAAGGAAGCACAGTAGATAATGGTATTCAACATTTAAACGCTCCTATCACACTCAGAGAACTACATGAAGCAATACGCAAACTTAAAAACACCAGTGCCGGCCCTGATGGAATCCCCAATGTATTCATCAAGAAGATGCCTTCATCTGCAATAAAGTATCTGTTGCATATATACAAGCTGATTTACATTTACAATGTATTTCCTAAAAAGTGGTCTGAAGCTATCGTTGTACCGATACATAAACCAGGGAAAGATAAATTTTTCATAAGCAGCTACAGACCTATTGCTTTAACATGCTGCTTATGTAAACTTCTAGAAAAAATAGTGAATCAGAGATTGAGGTGGTACTTGGAAAAGCATCAACTGATTACTCCACATCAAAGCGGCTTCCGAAAAAATCGTTCAACAATGGACTGTCTTGCTTCACTAGAAAACAGCATATACAACGGTTTTGCTAATAATATGAACATATTAGTTTTAAACTTAGACGTAGAAAAAGCCTATGAGATGGTGTGGAGAAGACGGGTTGTAAATATAATAACGTCGGCTAAGATTAAAGGCAACATTAGCAAGTTCATTTACAATTTCTTAAAAGAATGCTAAATCAAGGTTAGAGTAAACAGAATTTTATCAGACAGCTATAAAGTTATGAATGGCGTCCCGCAGGGATCGGTACTTAATGTAACTATTTTTACTTATCATCAATGACCTCCAAGACAAAAGTAAACCTCCAGCTGTCATCAATATGTATGCGGATGATAGCAATATTAGCATACCTGGCAAAGATATAACATCATTAGAAAAAAAGGCGCAAAACATCTTAGACGCAGCCATAGAATTTTCAAAGAAAACTGTGCTCAAGATTTCCAAGACAAAATCCACTTTCATAATTTTCTTTAGGAAACGATCTTTTAGAAGAATCATTAGGTTGAAAATAGGACAGCATAAGTTGGAACAGAGTAAGGAAATTAAAATCTTAGGAATGATTTTAGATGAAAAGATGACATGGGTTCCACATATCAAGAATTTAAAGAATGAGTGCACCAAAAGAATGAGTCTTGTCAAAGTCATCAGCCATATATCCTGGGGAGCGGATTATACGATTATAAGAAGAACTTACCAGGCAATAGTTAGATCCAAATTGGACTATGGCTGTATATTATATGATGCGGCCAAGAAGAATATCAAGAGATTGCTGGAGTACTATAGGCTCTGATTTACAACCATAAACCTTAATCTATCTGCAACTCTATTTCATATTCAAACTTTTCTTTTTATCCATTCTAATATAAAAAGACCAGTTGTCTTCGGCCAGTTGTCTTCTTTGCAGTTAATTTTGAGTTAACCCCTTTTTTTTTAATATGAGCAAGAGAATAAGTAGTGCAGTGGTATATAATTAAACAAATATTCTTTAAATATTAAGACTAATATATACTGTTTTTTGCATATCAATTGCTCCCAATTAATAAATTCATCCTTTTTTCTACAAAAAATAGGTAAAAATTAATTTTTCTAATAATACTTATGTATATGCAAATAAAATAGTTTGGAAGTCCTTGGTTTCTATTATTCACATTTCAAGATCCGTTGTATCTAGTACTTCAGATCAAATAATGAAGCTAATATGGTTTTGTTCAGAACATTGTCAATTTAGTGTGTACACATAATGTACATGTTGATGGATATAATGTGGAGTAATAAATGAAACTCCACAAAAAACACAAAATATACGTGAATCTGCAAGTATTTTATTTTGTAGTTTAGAATTGTTTATTGTTTTATTTATAGAGTGAAGAATGTTTAGGAGCTGGAACTCTAAATATGGAAAATATATTTTTTTGTGAAAAAGTGAGGGAGATAGACCGGAAATTTCCAAATGGAGGTGAAGAGAAGACAGGGCTATCGAAGCGTGGCCGCGCAGAGCATGGCAGGGAGGAGCAGGGCGGAAAAGGGATATAATGGAAGAGATAAGTGTAGGCCCCATCGCAGGGTATGAAAAAAATTGACTTCCTCTCCCTGTCTAATAATTTACTATAAACCCGAGCAACACCGGGTACACCAGCTAATATATATATATATATATATATATATATATATATATATATATATATATATATATATATATTGAAATTAGGCCATTGCTGGTCGCCGGACCCAAACTCACCCCTCGGTCACGCCAATTAGGACAGTCCCTGATTTGACACGGCTCAGCGCAAGACGCGCGAACATGTGCCTGTCGTTCTAACCAAAGATTTACGACTAGGGTGGGATTGTCTCCCGGGGACAGCCCTTCAGGCAAAGAGCGGGCGGCTGCCCGCCCACGTTTACACTAGGTACCGGAACAAGCGAATTATAGAGATCCCGGCTACTGTCTAAGTAATCCCATAGGACTTATATAATCATCACGGAGACAGCAGAAAGGACTGCTTTGTTCATTTCTGGTGTACTGGCCAAGACACACGCACAACAAAGACCACCAATCAGGCGCCCAGAAAATGACGTTAGTTAGAAAATGCCCTATCGGCTTCCGACTCGCGTCGAATATTCGAGAAACTGAGATTTCGACCAATAACATTTAAAATTCCGATCACGTGAAGGAGCGATGTGCAAAATTAGAAAAGAGAGTGGGGATGCGACGCAGGAAGCTCGAGAGAGGAGGATTTTTGGCAGAACACAGATAGAAGGCGAGAGAACGGCATAGGAAAGAGACTGCTGTGTTGAGGAGAGGTAGTTGGAGCCAGCAGTTAGAGTTGGTCGACCAACGGAGTGCAGGCGGCCCCGTTTGAAAGCACAAAACTGGAATTTATTCCATTTCAACGGGCCGGCGTCGATCCGTAAGGATCGATTGTGCAGCCGAGTTATCAAGGCTGAACCGGTACGGAGTAGGGGTGGCGTGTGACGGCCCCCTCCGATTCCCACCGATCGGAGCTTTTTCATCCACCTCCTGACTTCGGGCGGCGGATCGGCGAAGGATTGGAACGGGAAGGAACGATAGCACCGCACGTATTGCTGCTTCCGGCTGGCTGCGCCCTGCTACGACGCGGTTCGCGGCAGCGTTTGTTTTGAGGACGACTTCAGATGTGCAATCATCGAAAGAGGTAGACTCAACGACTATCATTTTGTACTAATTCTAAAGACATTCAAAAAAGAGTCATCTAATGTAAAAAAAATAATAATAGAGTTTAAGTTAAGAGACTTTCCGACCAAATTGTATCAGAAAAAAAAGCAATAAATGTGTTCTCGCCATTCAGGCGATTGACACTTAACCTGGAACATAACCTTGTAATTATTGTAAAGTAGTAATAGTAGCAAACCCAGTGCATACCCTCATTCAAGAGTCCTCACCCCTGAGGTTCTCATATGCAGGTGCCAGGTGCCAGGTAAGTGCCCGTTTGGCACCCATCATTTATAAATTTAACGCGCACACCTGCCAGCTGATTACCGACACACTTCTGTGTGACGGTGTTTTCCCCCTTTTTGTGAGGTATCCGGCCCGCGTGCTGCGCGCATTGCTCACATGCGTGGGTTGCCGTATGCGGCAGGTCGGGTTCATCACAATATATATATATATATATATATATATATATATATATATATATATATATATATATAAGATTAAGGTAAATTTTAAAAACTCATCCTGTAAAGTGAGCATGGTAGTTTAGGATTAAGTGAGTCAGACCGCCTAATGTTTCTTATTTCCTTTTTGTGGACTGGCTTTAAGGTCTTCCTTCATTCTCTCGTCAGCTGTCATCTACCATCACCGAAAAACACATTTTGTCAAATTTTCCCTTTTCTTTTCGGTTTCCAAATAGTAGAACCTATATAGAATATTAACATTCCAGAATATTAAAAAAGATGAAAACCTTGTCCTAAATTAAAGTCTTCATTGAAAAATTTGAAGCCGTTTTTTAAGAAAATGGCGATTAAGCATTACTGTAAAGAAGGAATTTGAAACTATTTTTCAGAGGAATCTCTTGAGTTTTCGAAAAACTTCATTCAAATTCATTGGAAGCACTTCCACTTATAAATGCAATTATGTATACAAATCAATGCAAATGTACATATTAACGGTGTGAGAGGTACATAAAAATTATATTTGTGTATTTTTTGAAAAAAAAAATGAAAGAGTATTAAAAAATGAACTTAACGACATACTAAACAGTGCAATTAGCACTATCTGTTGAAAACGTATGGAGCAAAAATTTGGAGCAATTTTTGAGAAAATGGCGTTTGAGCGTTTCTGAAAATGCTGAATTTTGTGCTCATTTACACAAAAAACTGTTGAGTTTTCGAGAAATTTTATTCAACATTGTTTAGAGCATATGTCTACATAAATACAATAATGCGAACAAATTGCCTCTAATGAAAATATGAGCTACGTGAGAGACAATACAGAGAAATTCTTTTTTGGTTTTTTAAAAATTGCAAATGTTTTACGCCATATTGCGAGGAAACTATTAAAATTTTCAACAGAATGTACAAGACCTTACTGAAAGAAGTAATTACAGACAACAAATCTCATTTGAAGGAAAAATCGTCAATTTTGTAGTTGTGGGAAGACGCCAGAAAAATTCGAACTTAAATCTTGATAAATCTTTTGAAATTTTCGAAAATCCAGTTAACCGTAAAAATAGAACCTATGACACCATTATAAGTGTATTTTGCTATACTATTACAAGAAATTTAAAGAAAAAGTTTGGAGCAAAATTTAAAGAAAAAGTTTGGACCAACAAAACAGGGATTGTGGCTACACCACGTATTAGAGGACTTTTTCTTTTAATTTAGCAACTGTATTTATCCACTTTTTCGTTATCAAAGCCCGGCAATGAATTTTTTCTGCCGGAAATCCTCCGTTTTTTCGCGCATTACATAACTTTCTCTAAACTACGTATATTACTCCGTATATATGTACGTATACAAGAAAGTAAAAATGATATTTCATTATAATCTGACCCCTATTTATAATATACTCGTAGAACTGTGTTCAACGTACTCTTAATAGTTCTCTTCATCACAATAAGAGGCTTAATAATTCTCTTCATCACAATAAGAGGCTCAGTTAACCCCATACTGCAGTTAAGTGGATCATTTTTTCGTCAACTACGTTTCTGCATCCCACGAAATTTGCTAAAACTTGAAAATTAATAATTTGTTTTACTGTTTCTTATATTAAAACAAATGCAAAAAATAAAAAGCATATCTGCGCCAGTTAACCAAACTGTCCTAGTTATTTTAGTATTATTATTTGATCAAATTAGATATTTGGATATTTTTATTTTTGGTTTATTACTACATAGAAGGGGCTCTAATCTGTTGATTGACTAGAGGTCTTTGATCTTGAAGTCCGGCCTTGAGTGTACAAAGAGTTTTTGTAAACTCACGGTAATTTTTTTACTCTATATTTCTTTCAAAATATTAAAAAATGAAAAATCATTTTATTAATCTCTGCCATGCTCTATTCATTTTAGGTGAAAACTATAAACTTTTATTTAAAAAAATGAAGGATGATTGAATTTATCCAAAAATAAACATGTTACTAACAATATTTCTGGGCACTTTTCTTTTCCTACGCTTCAGTGTTGTTGGGCGAAAACTGCATTTCGATATCGTACACAGTTTAAAGTTATAAGGGTTGTCCATAGTTCGTGAGGCACCTGATATTTATATTATTTCAGTTATTATTTCAAACCCAGCTCTGAAATATAGAGTGGAAACATGTACTATCTCAGAAATATTATACATCATTATAACTTTACTCTCCCATTGCAGTACCGTATCCTATATTTACAATATGGGAAGTGTGGGGTACGGAACTTGTCAATGTTAGGCTAATTTCTGTCTTAATGGTGTCGCGGGTTATATCGTGTGCTCTTAGGTTCGATTCCCTATTTTCTTTAGATTATTTTACTCAATATTAATTAGCAACGTGCAGGTCTTTTAACACTATTGTTTACATCCACATTGCAGTGGATTCTTTACTCTTGATTATTTATGTAGCCCTAAAAATGGCCGTTTTCTCTCTTCAATAACAGGGCTCTATCACGTCTTGTAATCTACGCGAACTGAAGCCACCAACGTAGCAGGATAGTTGGGACAATGGGCTACCTCCTCCCACGCATCAATCACCACATCCCAGGGAGCATCTGCCGTGGACGGCGGTGGATCTGGCCAATTTTCTGCCATGACACGTTTCGTCTCGGCCCACATATTTTCAATTGGGTTCAGGTCAGCTCCACAAGGAGGCTATCCCAGAACCGGTACTTCCTCCTGCTGGCAAGCCACTCCTGAACCAATTTACTTTTGTGAACCGACGAGTTGTCATGTTGAAAATTCACTTCTCCATCCGAATACGTTTGTCACATCGACAGATCCATAATATCTCCCAAGATATGCAGGTATTAGGTGCCGTGGAGGTGACCTATCCTGTGGAGAATTCCAATGCCACGTGCAGAAATGCATCCCCAACACACCACAGATATTCATCCAGAACGCATACATTGACGCACATATTCCGAATAATGACGGGTCCCTCGAGGTCTGTACATTCGTACCGTACCTTCCCTGCAGAGGAAAAAACCGACTCATCGGGGAGAATTACATTTCCCCAGTCACGATGAAGGTTGTCCACGGTAAATGTTAACCTGTAGAGCCTATGATCTTCGGAGAGCCCCTCCTTAACCGTTGCCCTGAGGGACCGAAGTCCCGTGTCTCTTAAGCGGTTCCTAAAAGTTCTCGAGCAACCAGAAAAGTTTGTAACTCGTTCCAACTGAACCGAACTGACGAATGGTGTCACCCTAGCCTGGTTCAGCAATTCGGCGTCCTGGGCTTTGGTAGACACACTCCACGGTCCTGTGCCAGCACGTCTTCCCATTTCCCCTGTTTCTCAATACTGCCGCAACCACCTACGTGCAGTAACGGGTGGTACCCCGTAACGACACCCGGCCTCCGAAGCAGTGAGACTTCCATTTTCAACCAACGCTACGAGTCGCTCCTTGACAGACCGATCGTAATGCGACAGGGTGAAATAATGTGGGCATGTCGCATGGCGCGGCGAGCCACGGCGCTTCAAGAAAGGGGAAATGCGAGGGGCGGGTTCCGTCCTCAGGGTAATGATCAATACGAGTAACTGGAGATGTTTTCTGACGTAAACTATCCACTCCACACAATTTTGCGTAGTGTAACGATTATGGACAATGTTCTGAAATTACATATAATGTTCTAACAAAAGTGCTAGCAGTACGTTTTTTCGAAATTGTGATTGATAAAAACTAATGGCGGCATGCATGGTAACACAGCCTAGTTTTTTGATATTACAATTGTTTGGTGATGACCAGAAAAACGTTTGTAAAAAACTATTAATTTTAAATTACGTTCATTGAGCAAAAGAACTTCTTTATCGTGTGATAAGTTAAAGCCCTGATGAGCCCCAACGAAAAGTACGTCTTAATCCATTTATCGAGTACTTTATGGTATCAAATGAAGATGAATTGTAATGGTATCTTCTAAAATATTTTGATATTTGGATAGCAAGAAAGTCGTCGAATGATGGCATTAAGCGACAGTGTTGCGTAATATTCATTTTTTTCACTTCCCAGGCAGTGTTCTGCGTCCGTTTATTTTCTGACTCCCAATTTACAATTATAGAAAGCGTACCTCCGCATCTCCGCTCTGACAGACTGAATCATTTTCTTGAGAAACTTTAATAAAATATTTCAATAGTCTTTAATTTTCTAAACTTAATTTAATTAATTTAAATTACTAATTAACTTAAGTTCATTCACAATTAATTTTGTAATAACTCGGAATTACATGAATTTAAACGGATTGCTAAGGCTGTATTAGTATTTTTTGATATTTTGGGATTAAATTTAAAAAAATATTTCACGCATTGGTCGTGAACTAATTCTCCATTTCAATGTATTCTTTTAAATGAGTAAATAGCACTCATTCTTGCGTGAAGACACTATTTTTTCAATTCTTTTAATACGATAAAATAATATTTACGAAATTTGTTATGATAATTCTAATCACTTAATTGTATTCTAAAACATGTAAAAAACCGATAATAATATAAACGTATAAACCTGTTTTTATATATTTATATTATGAGACTTGAGATTTGAAATTAAACGTGCAATTTTTCCTCTAACAGCCGTCAACACTGTCGCTTTTAGGGAAAGTTGTCTTCGCTACCTTTCCCCTGTTCTCACAAAAGTGCCGGCGCCGCGAAGGCAACCTTCCCCAAATGCGACAATTGCAACGGTTGCTAACAGGAAATCTCGTACATTTAGTTCAAAATCACATGTCTGAAAGTATAATTTTATACTCAATATACTATCAAAATATTAACGTATGTTACATCAATTCATTCGTCTATTTATTATTATCTATCGTTAGTGAAAAATACATGGTTCCATTTAAAAAATCAAAGATAATTAAATTTCTCGAAAACTAAAAATATTTCGAATTATACCTCTACCGCACATTACTTCCCCCATGATTCCGCATTGTTAAGGGAAAAACTGCATTTCGATATCGGAAACCGTTTAGAAGTTATGAGCTGGCCCATAATTGATGGGATGTTTTATTTAATAGAAACCTCATGAAAACATTCTTCTCTTTTGTAATTCAGTTACCTATCTCCCAGGAACGGGAAAACCGAGGATAGGCCACTTGAATTACTAGAAGAGTCAATGATAAGCGTTGCTTGCCTTAGAGTTGCTGATTGCTCAAGCCCGGCGTCAAATATACATTTTTACTCTAAATTATTAACATATGAGATATCATTGAATTCCTCTATTGATCTATTAATTTCAGATAAAAAATGTATAGTTTTATTTGAAAATTCACATATGATAAAATTTCGCCAAAATTAAAAATAATGCACAGAATCTATCTGCTGCCTAAAACTTGCCATGTAGAATAAATATGAAAATGATATATCGTGCCACCACTGAGTCTAAAAGAATTTTGCAAAAATAATTTGTTGATAATCAATTTCTAGACGATAAACATATTGGCATACACTTTGCACCACATAATAGAAAGCACCCAAACACAAAAAATCTTCACATTTGCAGGACAACAGTCAGTCTCAGCGTTTTGAAATTTGCAAGAGAATTTATTTATAACACAGACGAATCAAAATAACCAAACTACTGTTTCAACGATACTTGAAGAATAGAAATTAAATTTCGAAAATTAAAAACAGCTCACGAGCAACAATTTCCACCGATTTGTCGTGAGTCAAAAATGAATACAATTTAATCAGCAGAAAACAAGACAGTGCAAAACTATTGGAATTTTATACTTGACTGCCAAAATCGAATGAATTGTCTGGAAACAAATAAGAGTTGGAATCAGATGCGAAGATCCTATAAACAAACAATTGCGTACCTCGAAAACTAAAGGCAATAGCTCCCGTTGGATTGCGAATTTTTCCATCTTGTATAAAGGTAATTGAGATGAGAGTATAAAAAGGATTTCAAAATTTGTAAAATTATAAACAATTTCCAATTTTTGCAATTCTAAAGTGGGAAGGGTTCTCTGATTTCCCAGATTCGAAAACTGCGAATTAACAATTTTGCTACAATTAAAAATTTTATAAACAATTCCGAAATGTGCGCAATTCCTGCCGGGGAGTGTCCCCAAATCGCAAAATAACAGCTTTGACAAGAGATGGCGGCGCTAGCCGAATGCGTTTACTACGCTCCGTGAAGTCACGAAGGTTAAGCGCATTCGAGACTCGCGGGTTCGTGGTTGGGTGACCGGCCAGGAACCCCGAGATCGAACGGCGTCGAGCCCCTGGCCGAAGGGATAAAAGGCAATGACTGACTGCGACGACTTGACACGAGACTTGACAAATATTGAAAGTAAAAGCACATTAATGGAGGATTAAAAAAAAGTCCTCTAACGATTGGAGAAAGACAGTATTTTGCAAATGTAATATACATACGAACAATTGCAAATATGCAATTATAGTCGTTTTTCTTACCGAAAAAATCTGTAGTAAACTGGACTTTGATAAAGTTCATAAATTTGGTATGGACAATAATAATGGAATTAAAGTGTGTATAAGAAATGAATTGGTCTAACATCAGTGTTAATTGATCTATGTAATTTCTTCAAAAAGAATTGTGTTAACTGTGGTTATGTGCTATGTATTCATATATACTTCAATGAATTTACTTTCATGTTCAAACAAGTGTTTTTTCCATGTATTTTTTTATTTTAAAATACTTCATCTGAACTAGCGACGCCCGTCATATTCTACGTGGTAATTTTGTTACCCCCCCCCCCCGCGTTGAGATTGGCTACGATGGTTTGTGTGGCTCCGCCTGCGATGTTTCGTCATGAGAAAGGCTGCCCAAACCGTGCAAAAGCTGAACTTAAGGAGTGAAGATATGGCAAGAAGGAAGGAGGAATGATTGCACGCTGTCCATGGTCTGTTTGTTAGGGTACTGCCTTGGCATTTTCCTGGTAACGATCGAAGGAACCACGTAAAACTACAGATAAGAACAGAGCACCATGCCGCAAACATTCTCCTCCAGACAGCGTCACAACTTGAGAAAACTCCTCGATCCTAGGATATCTCGGCAGAGGCACTGCAGTGACATCAGTTGATACTCTGACCCACCTCTCCCGGTCTCTTTCCCAGTTAACAGACCAATTGTACAAATCAAACATGATTCCAAAAGGAATTTCAATTTATTTATTTGTATCATTCCTGTATCATTTTGTTGCCCTCTGTTCAATCTCGCAATCAAATTTCCAATCTCGCCGCCAAGGCGCAGCCCCTAACAGCTTTTTCCCGCGCGGCCACCCACTATTAAGCGCTTACTTTCACCAACCCCTCACAAGTCGCTCTCCGTGCATGCCGGCACGCTTCCACACTTCGGAAACTACTACAAAGGGGCAATAAAAGCATTTGCAGCGTCTTCCGCGCAAACCGCCGTTCGCACGGGCCCACGCCCGCCCAGTACAATGACCGCCGCTTCTGGGCGTCGCCAGCTGGGGTTTAACCCCCCATTAGGGCTGGGCTAACCCGGCACGCGGGGCCCTCACCCCATAGCTCGCTACCTGACAAGCCACCCAGAAACATTTCTGTACAAACATTTCTGGGAATCGCTTCGGGCCTCCCTCGCGAAAATAAGCCCGTCAATGCATCTCGCCGACAAAGAGCTTCAGGTGCACTGCCGACGCCGCCCCGCACCCTGGCCACCTGCAAGCCAGATGTCTCAATTCCCCCGAATCTCAAATACAAACGGGCCGCCATCGCGGGCACCTCACGTGCCAGCGTCTTTCTCTCTGATCGCCGCCAATGTCACGTGACACTCAGTGCCACGCCAATGTCACGTGACAACCCCCCCGGAAGGCACATCACGAATAGGGAGCCGATCGCGGGCACTCCAAACTTTCCCGCCTTACCATAGGCCCAAGTCACAGCCACGTGACTCTCCCCCCCCACGGCCTCAATCACACCCGCAATAATAAATACTGCGACTTCGCTCAAAAAGACACACGAGAGAGAGACGACAACAAACAGACAGAGGCAACAACCAAACGACAACCAGAACAAACAGACAACGGAGACAAGGTCGACTGTTCCTGCTTCGCCTATCAAGGCGATTAGTACGGCCACATCTAACCAGCCTCAAATTCGTGCCACTCGCGAGCCGCAGCCGCCACTTGGTCGAATTCACGGCAAACTCCACCACCAGCTCCGGTCATCTGAGTCCGCGCCCATGCCAGTTCGCACCACCGAACTGCCTGGAGCCTACCTCAGCCCGGACAGCGACACACTCAGCCGAGTGATTTGGGTTGCTGCCTTCCTTGCAACAAACTGTAAGTAAGCTGCCAAGTGTACTTCAAGAAAGAAGAGCAATCACTAACGTCATAAACTATCAATGGTCCTCCGGCTTTTTATAAATCAAAATCAATTGTACTCAATTATCAAGCAATTAAATTTATTTATTCTACTTGCATATTATCTATCATTGCCCCAAAGGCAAACAATCCCCTGAAACCCGTTCTGATCCCCGTATGTAGTCGCACTCGCAGCACGGCATCTCCCAGGCTGCATCTGCTACACCCTCCTTAGCTAAGGCACTTTATTTATTTGAAGCAGAGATTCAAATTATTCTTTAAAGTTTATTTTTTAAAATTGTTTTATTGTTCGAATGATGAGTACATTGTTTGACGTACTGCGATTTAAGAACACAGACGACTGATTCTAAGATAAAATATTTACATATATTTACACAATACTTAACAAGTTAAATTTACAAGGATTAAACAAAACTCTCTGGCAAACTTTTTTCCCTAAGCCGCGAAAACCCCGCGACCGTCTCTAGGCCTAGCGCAGTTCCCTGCTCTAAAGCAGGAGAGCAACGCGTGGTGCGATGCTGTCGGATGCTGAGTCCCTTAACCACCGACATTCTTGACCTGACGCCAAACGGGTCTTCGCCTGGAAAACCACGTGCTATCATAGCATCGGAGATATCACTCAATCTTTCGACTCTAGAGATTCCTCGCGTGGGCGCCGTCGACGCCGCGTTAAGTTCTCTCAGGGCTCGCTCCTCCCCTCGGCGCTTCCATGCTGTCGGGCGTCCAGAAGGCTCGACGACCAGCCTTCTCCAGGGGTCTTGCACCATCATCCAATAGGTTATTTTAGAGCGGGGCTTTCCTGACGCCCCTCCCCCTGGCGCCCCCTATTCAGCGCGTCGCCTCACGGCCTAGGCGCGCAAATCTGGCAATGACACCGCCATCCAACGGACCGCATCCGGCTCAAGCGTGGGGTGTAACGGATTCTCCCGGCCCGAGTGGCTAGAAAGCGTTGTACGAGGCTACAACGGTTCAGTAGAACTCCGTTAAGTTAGAATCGCAAAGTTTTCAAAAATTATTGAAACTAGGCTCAAAATTTGTCGCTTTTTTGTCGCTAATTTGTTACGCAAAAAAAAAACTGTCGCTCTTCATTTGACCCTGGTATTAAGATTCGGCTAACTTGATAAAGTTAGCATCGCAAACCTAAGAAAACCGACTAATTACAGACATAAATAAAAAATAACACCATAGGAATTTCTCGCTTTTTTGTCGCTCCAGACTTTACAAAAAACAAATTTTGTCGCTCTTCAAATATTAGCAAAAATGCACTTTAAATACAACCATTCTCCATAATTCAGATGTATTTTAAACTTAGACTAATACCAGTTTGATTATATGCATTTTAATATGCATGTACATTGTGTGTTAAGTTATGATAAAATATTCTGTGTCGATTCATGGTCTGTTAACGCTTTTAATAAGCTTTGCAAATGAAACATTCGCTTATAGTATTTTTTTTACAGGAAATATCGTCATATTTGATATTCTTAGTAGCTACGATGAAATCCTGCTAAGTAATGTGCCTACCAGGTTCCAGTCCTCTTCAACCAAAGATGAATTTCGAATTGTTGGAAGAATTGAATGTGCGGGGTCAAGCTCAACAAGAAGGGGTGAAGCGGCATATCGCGCATTGTCGTACCGAGCAGATGTCTGGATTACGTTCAACGTTACGGCAGGAAAACAAAATACAGTAAAAAAATTACAAAGGTAACCCATAGCTTGTATTTTTCATTAAAAAGCAATAGTATCAACACTATTATTAAAATTGATTTTTGTAATTTACGAACTTTGTTTTCGTTTTTGCAAGCCTATGGCAATTATAAAGTCAGTAGAATCCCATACAGGGGAAAGGTCTCTTCAAGATGGAGGATAGCTCATACACTTTTGTAATAACAAATTGATAGTAAACGAATGAAAAACGGTTTCAATGCATTTCTGCATTTCAAGTAGGCAATTGAAAGCTCCATTGAAAATGAACAATATGCAATTAGCTGATGTTAAGGTAACAAAATTTCTAGGTCTCTCAATTCAGTCAAACCTCAAATGGAATGTACATATGACAGAATAAAACACTAAATTAAGCTTATTATGTTATGCATTCAGAATTCTTTCAAATTCAATTAGCCTTCATGCAGCTTGTTGCGTGTATTTTGCAAATGTACATTCCCGCCTGAGATATGGCATAATATTCTGGGGAAGCTCATCTTTTAGTACCCAAACATTTAGATTGCAAAAGAAAATCATCCGAATAATGACAAAATGCCATCCACGTGATCCCTGCAAGCCTCTTTTCATTGAGCTTGGTATCTTACTATTGCCTTGCCTATTTATTTACGATTTTGTAATTTTTGTCAAAACTGACTTACTTAACGGTGGAAACATATTTTCATGTAATACTGACATTTATAATTACAACACACGTCGTAGAAATGATATTCATCAAGTTTCAGTGTCATCAGCTCACTACAAGAAATCGACATACATGTACTTTACTTTACAACGCATTGCCAGATGACATTAAACAATTAAAATCGGTACACAAATTTAAGTTAAAAGTAAAATCTTTTCTGATGCATAACTGTTTGAACAATGATATAGTTTACTTTTGCATTGTATACTTTTTTTAAAAAACGACTTAAGATATCTGTAAAAAGTAATATACTTCAGCTTCCGGGTCAATGACCCCCATCTCGATCGGGTTTTTGTCCAGTTTCCCTGTTCCTTTGAGCAAATGGCCCTTTGATTTGCTTCTGGACGTAAATGTAGCTTCACTATGCGCACGTTTTATTGAGCTCTCCGTTTGCTTGTAGTTGTAGTAGATCTGATGGTGAGTTACTAATTTGTTAGCAATACAGAAAAATTAATTTGCTGTTCGTTTATCATTGCAAATAAATCTGTAACTCGGGAACGAAAATGTTTAGTTTTTCAAATACGAAGTAGGGTCAAAACGTACCCGGAATTGGTTATTAAAAATTTATTAAAAATATTTATAACATTCTTACATTATTTCCCTTCAAAATACTCTCCTCCTGCATCTACACATTTATTCCACCCTTCATATAATTGTTGTAAACACTCTTGAAAGCCGTTTTTTGAAAGTTCCTTCTGCCGCTCCGTCGCATCTTCAATCACCTCTGACGAATCAGCAAAACGATGTCCTTTCAATGCCATTTTTAACCTTGGAAACAAGTAGAAATCTGGTGGTGCGAGATCGGGAGAATATGGAGGATGTTCCAGAGTGGTAACATTATTCTTGGCAAGGTATTGTTTCACCATTAGGGATCGATGTGCTGGGGCATTGTCGTGCAACAAACACCAGTCATTCTCTGCCCATTTTTCAGGTCGTTTTCGTCGAATTGCATCTCGTAGCCGTTTTAAGATCTCTGTGTACAATTCTTTATTTACTGTTCTCCCTTCAGGAATAAATTCATAATGAATCACTCCACGGTAATCAAAAAACACCTCCAACATCACCTTACCCCGGCTTCTGTCCAAGCGAAATTTTTGTTTTCTTGGTGAAGTTTTTGACTTCCATTCAGCGGACTGCCGTTTTGTCTGAGGGTCGTAAAGAAAGCACCATGTCTCATCACCTGTAACAATTTTGCGCAGGAAGCTGTCATCTGCATCAGCCATTTCAATCAAGTCCCTGGACATGGTCACTCTCATTTCCTTTTGCTCAGGGGATAATATTTTTGGAACAATGTGCAAGCAAACTCGATGTATGTTCAAGTCATTATGAAGAATGCTGTGAACACTCCCATGTGAAATACCAACTTCAGAGGCAATAGTATTGATGGTTGTTCGCCTGTCCGCACGCACAATTTGTCGAACGCGCTCAACATTGTCGTCTGTATTGGAAGTGGAAGGCCGCCCAGTCCGAACGTCATCTTCAATTGTTGTGCGACCGTCGCGAAAACGCTTATGCCACTCGTAAACTGCTGTTTTCTTCATCGCAGAATTTCCGTATGCTTTTTTTAGCATCTCAAGAGTCTCCGAGGGTGATTTCTCCAGCAACACACAGAATTTAATATTGCCACGCTGCTCTAATGACGACATTGCACAATCCGACGAAAGAAAGAAACTACGATCTACAATATTAAACACCGAACGCACCGAACCAACTACAACTGCCTGCTAACCTCAAAAGCACATTCACTACCAGTTATGCCAACCTCACAAACAAAAATTTCCCTTTCAGCTAACAAATACTTGACTGTAAGCGACCATTCCGGGAACTTTTTGACCCTACCTCGTATTAATCTCGCGCTTTTAAAATATTGTTGTTATTGTTATTATTGTTATTATTATTATTATTAATTCTTTTAAACTTTTTTCATCTTTCAACTGTAATAGTAAATTTGTTTGGAAGGGATTCTTAACTTAAGAAAGCGTGCGCAAATGATTTTCTCCCCCATACGTCACATACAGATTTTACTGTTTTTTGACTAAATAAATATCTAAATATCTAAACTGGAATGTTTACAAGTAAGTTACCTGATTGTGGGATAATTAACACTTTAAGTTCACACATTTTCACACAATTTTAAGTCGATATTAGTGTTCTTTTGTTGCTTCATAACTCTTCCATTCTTTTCGGTTTCGTGCAGTTCGGGTCCACAGAGTATCAACTTTCTTCATTTCGTCTGCCCATCTTGTTCTAGGTCATCCTGCCTGCCGTTTGCCCATCCTCGGATCCCACACCGTTGTAAATGTGAGCTCAGCGGTAATGTCTCATCCTTACTAGATGGCTCGCGCATCACCACTTCCGTATTTGGGCAAAGTGCACTGCACCTTTTACTTCCGTTTTTCATCTGATTTACGTGTTTTTTATGCGGTCTTTTAGCAACATTCTTAGTATTTTCCTTTCCATTTTCCTTTGAGTTACTTGTAAAGTTTATATTTGTTTCTCGGTTACTGACCACGCCATAAATGAGTACAAGGAGAACACAACTGTCGAGGATATGTTTTAATTTTTATCGTTTGTGTTTTGTTCATTATTATAAAATTCCGACTCCAAAACTTTGCCCAAACTTATGACATTATTCATTTAACTTCTTGGCTTTTACTGTTTTGGAATGAAACCGTTTATCCCAGATATACATACACCTGAACAAAATAATATCTGGACTTCGTTTTTGTTGTGACCGCCCGCGCGCTTTTGCAAGTCCCGCCACCGAGCCACGTAATGGCGGGAAGCGCGCGGGCCGTCACGCCAGAATGGGCGGACGGTGACTCGCCGCCATCCTCGGCGGCAAGCCCAGCCGGCGAGCCGCGGGCCCCAAGGGGCTATTTAGCGGGCCTCCTAGCAGCGAGAGCCCCAGTCTGGATCCAGTCAGCGATAGCCGAACCGTGGCGGAGGAGAGCACACGGGAGCAGCGAGAGGCAAGGGCGGTAAACCTACCCCCCCCACTTTATCTACGCCGTATGGAGACGGCGTGACGCCCGGCCTAGTGGAGGCGCGGGCCCGGAGAGGCTGGATCCGGAACGCAAACACGGAAACAGGACCGTGGCGGAGGAAAGCACGGGAGCAGGGCCGTGGCAGAGAAGTGCACACGGGAGCAGGACCGTGGCACGGGAACGCACACGGGAGCAGGACCGTGGCGGAGGAAAGCAAGACGGGACGTCAGCCGAGAAGACAGTCTCGCAATTTTGGCAGTTGAATCACTACTGTAAAAAGATCAATAAATTGTTATCGTTGACACGTGTCTTTTTGTGTACATAAGTTTTATTTGAACTTCATTATTATTTGTAATTAGTTTTGTATTGGTTAAATTCATGTGTAATGCAGCTCTCTCACGTTTAACGTGTAGCTCTTTCAACGTAGTATCGAGTTCTGCTGCTCTGAGTACAGTATTATGTCATTTGCAAACTTTAAATTTGACAATTTTTAACCACTTCAGTTTCTTTAAAATGTCTTCGAGAACACACGCGAACAGTTTTGAGGATATCTGGTCTCACTGTTTAACACCTCAAAGCCTGAAATTTTATCAAAAATAAGACATTTTTTGAGACAAAAAATATTTAAACAAAATTGAAAATTAGCTATATTTAACGGAAAATAACATGAAAAATTCACAAAATTTCGAAAAATCGTACATGTTCTTATTTCAAAATCCACCTTCAAGGAACAGAGTTCATTAAGGTAAAAACCTCTATCTTAAATATTGTAGTAAGACCCCCCCCCCCCAAAAAAAAAAATTTGAATTTTTGCAATTTTCGAAAAATCAGGGTTTTTAACGAAAATGAGACTTGCACAATTCTCTCTTTGGGGATTTTGTTCAACTGGCTATCTCGTAAGCATTTAGAATTCATTCCACCAAGAAGGAGTAGTTTTTCTGTATGTTCTCGCTTGGATGATACACATCATTCATGTTGTTCAGTAATAGAGCTTTAAAGAGATCTGTATTAGAAATGGTTTTAATAGTTCTAAGTTTTTGCTTTTTTATAGATTTCTTTTCGATGTTTGTGTAGGACGATGTATGTGGGCTTATTTTTACTATGTTCTTATTTATGTATTTATATATTTATATTTTTTATGTTTATCTATGTACGACGTATGAAAATATGTATTTTGAATTTAATTTATATAATGTACGTAGTAAAAAACGTTTTAAAACTATACATATTCTTTCATGTTTTATGAAATAAAAAGCTATAATTCTCATCAATGAAACTATGTGAGTGTTTTATTTATCAACCTAACATGACAAGTGTATTAATGAATGAATTCAATTGAATTTAGATTTTTTTGAAATTGCTAAAGAATGAATTAGTATTGTTTGAAAATAAATAGTATATAGATGATACCTATAGCTATAGATAGCATTTTCTCTGCGATATGCATCTTAGCGGTAAAAAAGTTTGGTGCCGAGAACATAGGATAGGAAACACCCGAAAACAAGTTTCGAAATGAAACTGTAGGGGAATTCTAGGCTCTTCACTCCATGTAAAAATGTATAAAGTAACATTATCGTCTGTATCGCAATTCGTGGACCGAAACTCTATCGGTACATATCTCGGCAAATACTGACACCTAGTTGAAAGTGGCGTCGACGCTGTAAACCGTTTTAATGGTAATACATATTTTTAAAGTGGTTTATACGTCGGCGATGCGTTGCATGCGACTGTTTTCATGTGTTGAATTTCCTAAATGTTATGCATAGCTTTATTCTTACAGTTTGCGGCAACGGACATAGTTAATGAATCGTGGTGGCTAATAATGTTATGCTCTCGTTCAAAAATTTCCAATAACCCATGGACTTATTGTATGTTATCTCCATGCGGGATATGAACTGGTAATACTGGAAACTAGGAAAATACTAGCCCGGAAGAAAACATGAATATTGACTCCGGCCGTGAAAGCCTTGAATGCTTTATACAACATTTGCGTGTTTATTGTAGCTCAGCCATTCAGAATATCTATGTAGTTTATTAGATAAAGTATGATTAAAATTGTCTAAACAGCTTTTTTTCAATGTTTCGACGTCTCCTTCCCCGATACTCTGTACAGGTATATCTATGCTTCTTTAAAACCAAAAATAATAATTTGCGTACTGCAAACTAATTAATTAAACCCATGACAGTAGAACTGTTAACATAAGTACTGTCGCATATCTTTCGCAGGATAAGGAGTAAAATTTAAACAAAAATTATAGTTCACATAAATTTTGACAAATTGCGTCTTACTTTCTATGATATTCAAATGGTAACATTATATTACAATATTCAATTGGTTAACAATTTCGGCTAAAGAGTCTTGGTTGATAATTCTCCAATGTCGTATTGTAATAAGATATCTTACGATACTCATGTCGTAAATAACTATTTGACAACTTTTATGTTTAGTGTATGTGTCTAGCAGGTTTTGTATTATTCTGAGAAACTGGATCATACGAAACACGTTTACTACGTTATTCACACAGCAGCACATGAATCTCAAAAAAGTATTTCATGATATAATCCTTGTTGATGAATAAACGTTTTATTGATGATTTTAATTTTGAAAATTTTCATTAGTTTGGATGTTTAAATATAGGTATTACATGTAATTACATGTCTGTTAAACAAGATAGCATTATGTGAAGCAAGAAACATTGTTTTTCATTTGATCATTCAACTTCATCAATCACTCACAATTACTTTAATTTTCTCTGCTTATCAGTTTTTTAATCTCAGATCTTCGATGAAGACATGAATCAAATAACATCGTAGATATTTGAGTGTTTTAAAAATAATAACGTGAATAAATGCTTATATTTATTGAATTGGTTTTATAATAACCTGTAAAAACATGGGTTTTCTGTAGGTTTTGGGGATGTTGAAAACATTCAAATAGTAAAGGCAATGTTAAGCTGGTGACCTTTAACATTGTTTATTTGATATTTTTCTTAGGGATAGTTTATAATGGTTAAACGTTTTCAAAGATTGCACATTAGATACCTCGAATGGCCCGTTTCCGTTTAATAAACCGCTACGTTCTTCCTGTACAGATGGTCGTGCAAAATTCAAGGTTTCAGCAGTTTCGTAGAATGGAGAGTACCGTCCAACAAACCACCTTCGAACTCTGACGATACTGAAATGTAGTCTGTGTTGGGAAGGTCATATCACTTGACCACCAAGATCGTTCTATGTATTTTCACTGGGAAATGCTAGAGCATTTATATATAGCAATATTTACTAAACTGTAAACAAACGCTAACTCTCTTTGAATTGTTATAACATCTGTTTGGCTTTCTTTTAGTAGTATCAACTCGTTTTACCAAGTACGTGAGTTTGTTATATTTTTACACGCTACAATAATTTAATTTTACAAGTGTTTATTTTCAAGCATTTAGGAATTTATGAAATTTCATTGAAACGTTGGCCAATCTCAAAAACGTTTTAAATGTATATTAAATACATTAATGTTGTTTAAAAGTATGTATTAATAATGCGTAGATTTATGATGTTTTTAGCTCTGACGCACATATTGCTTTGAGCTCTGATTTGAATATTATACAATGAAATCATCAAATTAACAGTTTTAGAAAGATGATCCTGACTTATTGAATGATAAATTGAATTGAAAATATTGACTTAAAGTTTATATACGTTCATTTAGAAATTTCTATACTTATTGAAATATCGTGATGTGATCTTTCAAATGTGATCTACTCATGTGATCTTTCAACACACAAAATAAATATTCTTTATTTGAAAACTTTAACATTCCATTTATCCAATTCAATACAGTTTACAGCAAACAGCAAATAGTATGTTTCCCTATTTTTTAATGGTAATGGATAAATAAGAGAAACATATAGTTTCTAACTCACGGTTTTAAAAGTAGCCTTTGAAAAAAATTAATTATACAGCTATTCGGTTGCTCAACATCCCTTTGATAGAAAAGCAGAAACACTCATTTCGACGTAATGCACATTCAAAAATAATTTGTATATAATCAGTTTCCTCTTTATTTGATAAATATATCGACTTGCAAATTGCAGCATTTAAAAGAGAATATAAAACAAAATAAAAGTTATATTCATACTCGCCATAAAAAGACTGATTTAGCGTAATTAAATTGGCCACAGAATTTGTTTATAAGCTAAGTGTTTTTTAAGCGTAGCAAGCAAAAGCGCAACATCGGAGAACTTTTTTTCAGTATGCTTGTGTTAAGTGAAAAACAAATGGGGTCATTCTAAGATGTTAATTTCTTATAAACAATTACATATATCTCGAGAACGAAATACGATAACACCGATCGAATTCCGGAATTTTGTATCGCATTTAAACGCCACTCAGATGAGACAATAAAAACATTTGCAACAACTGAAAATTTGTAAACAATTTCCAACTTTTGCAAATCTAAAGAGGGGAGGGTCTTTTGATGCCCCAAAGCCGAAAATTGTGAATTAACAATTTTGCAACAATTTATAATTTTATAAACAAATTCGAAATATGCGTTAGAACGACCGGGAAGGATCCGCAAATTGTGCCTGAAATGAGTATCTGAAAATTGCACTTCGACTGGAGTTACAAATCGATTGCTAAATGTTAGATCAATTGTTGCTAACATGCTAAATATTTACGGGTCAATTGACAATAATTCTGGCCGGAAACCCCCGCTGAGAAATATTTTTTCGTCGTGGCGAACGTGCAGGCAAAATCTCTCCATCGGTAGGGAAATTGACTTATTTCCGCCTCGTACGTAAACAAACTAGCCCCCTACCCCAGAGGCAACGTCCTTTCCACCCCTTGGGATGTTGCACCAATCACAGACAACTGTGGTTCTACCTGCTAGCGATTGGTCAATGCGTCCCTCCCCGTGCCCTCCCCCAGGCCGAGGGGTGTCCAAGTTTGTCAGCGCGGTGTGGAAGATAGAATTTCGCCGGCCACTTTATCTGAGGGAAAGGGTACGTAACCGTTACTGTTCACAGTTCCACTTTCAACAAACACTCGTTCATGTCTTGTATTCTGTGCGTTTGGATGAAAAAAAATGCATTTGGAATAAAGTTTTTTAACCACGAACTTAATTTAAACAACCGCTACGAATGTAGAAGAATCTTGTCAAATACATAATTTTATCCACTTTGCGTAAGACTAAATGTACCGAAAAATACTTATAGGAAAAATCAATAGATCGCAGCACCATCACAAGGAATTTACTACACCGATACGTCTGAAAAAATTGTCCGATTTTCAATCTATAAACGGCAGTGGACTCCTTTTTAAAATAGAATTTACGCTACGAAGCCGTTTTTTCAAAAAAGATTTCCAAACATTTTTTTGAAAATTTTTTCTCAGTTCCGGGAAGAAATTAAAAAATGTGGGCTTATAGCGCGATGACGACGTGCTTCCTGAATCCAACGCCGTGTCAATCACGCAAATCGGATCAATAGGAGCGGTGTAAAGTGAAATTTCGGAAAAACACGTCACCCCCCCTTCCCGCTCCACACAGTTGCGTCACCCGCCCGACCCTAGTGCGCGCTCCCTCGACGCGGCCGAACGGCCAAACCCGGAGGGCTGCGGCTCGGGAGGAGTCCGTGTTCTCAGGCAGGCCGGACAGTCGGTTTATGTTTCGTCCCTTTATATCTTTATAAATTTTGTCCACTTATCAAACAAGTGATGCTGTAACACAACCAAACGGTCTCGTATTATCTGTAATAATCGTATTAAACCGTATATATTGTTCACATATTTCCGTCTTCCTTCGAATACCATCAAAACATTATTAGAGGCATTACCCAAAATATGAGCTGTGAAATAATTCGCCGTACTAATAAGCGCTGAGTAAAATTTATTTCTGGTGTAAGTCACGAGTTGCCAAAATCTTGACTAATAAACATAGAGAAACGGAAGCGTACCGTAAGCTGCGAGTAAGGGCGGCGCAGTTACTTGGCAACCGCTGTTCCCAGGCGACCCCTAAATTACGCTCAGGGTAAGTATGAAGTAGCGCAAGTCTGTGGCAATTCAGGTGAGAATATATGTAGATGACCATGGAGCTATGAATAAAGAAAGATGGCATGACGTCACAAACTTGAAACAACCCCCGGCATATTGGTGAGTCCACAAAGCATGTTGTATAGACAAACTCTTTGTGAGTGCTGTGGCTTATAGCTGTGTTCGTGTTCTCTTGTGTTGTTTGGTATCTTTTTAATATTTCAAATTCTTGTTCAGACTTGCTAGGTTATTGTAACAGTTCGGTATGGTTACTTGTGTGGCTAACGGCGGTACAAACCGCACGGGAAAACCGGAAATTACTTTCTCTCAGTAAGTAGCTACTCGATGTAATTTGAAACATACGTTAATTTTCGTGATTTATTTCTTGAATATTTTCTGCAGATTTAAAGCGCAGAGCTTTGTGGATTAGAGTGGTACGAAGAGACAACTGTCAGTCTAGCTATTACAGCAGGTTATATTCGGCTCATTTCCAAGAACACGGTTTTGATACAACTTTATCGTGTGTACGTTTGCGGGAAATCACAATTCCATCAAAGTCGGTCTACATACTCCTACGTCACAAGCACCTAATGACGTATTGTTAGGCTGTAGTAACAGAAGGTACTGGTTTGACCGACGTGTTTTGGACCCACCAAAATGCTGAACTAGCTTCACTTCCTGAACATGGAAGAGGTCGATAACGACACCTCCTTATTTACATAGCTCCATGGAGATGACATTGTCTTTCGAAAGTGAAGCCTTTTGACTGTTTTGTTGACCACATCTCAATTAACCCGGCTCGAAAATGTACTTTCGTGTACTCTCTCACGGCCAGCTTATGACTTTACAGCCATTGCAAAATTGCGTTTTGGGTTATTTATTTTATTCTTAGGAATAAAAGTTGTATGTTAATATTTAATATTAATGTTTTATTCAATACAAACAGTATAATCAAAATTGGAACATTTTTCTCAAACCTGAGATTTTTTAGTACATATTACCTGCCTTTACATGTAGGACATAACTTAATATACATCCGATTCCGTTAAAATTAATGGGAAAATACCCGTGTCCGGAACGTCATGTAATGGCGATATTTTCATTCAGTTTTTAGAGTATAATATTTAGTCATAATTAACATAGGAGTACTACATTTTGACGGTATTCATCTCTTGAAGCACTGGTGTTCTAAGAATTTTGTGGCATAATCCTGAGTTTTTACCATAGAGGCTCATTTAGCATTAATCTAAATAAGCTACAGTTTGGGGCCCTTAGAGTTCAAGAGACCTAAAAAAATATTAAAGAAAATTGCAAATTTGCTAAAAGATTAAAAATATACAAATTTATAATTAGTTGCATAACATAAATAAAAATTAAATAAATTTGATAAACAGGCTATTGGAGCTGAAAACAGATTTATTATATGACCGTTGTATTTATTCTCATCTATTTCAGTTTGAACTAGTCGAAGGTAGGACAAACTCCGACATGCCACAATCCGTTACAGTAGCTGACTCAAATCGTATATTTTCATATACGTAAGGTTTGTCTTATTTAAGTACAAACATTTTAAAATAATAAAATGTGGCAGAAAATTCAGCCCAAATAAGTGTGTCCTTGATTTAGTAAAGTCAAAAGTGTTAAAAAGAAGAGTCGACCAACTGTTACAAAACCAACTCAATTCCCTAACAATAACATTCAGTCAAAATTGTAATCTCTGAGGTTCATCTAGGTACTCTTTTTGATTTTATGAACAAAATATTCTGTAAATAGCATTTTTAGTAAGTTTTTGTCAGTTATAGGGCCGATATATTATTGCAGCTCTTTGGACATCTAGAATTTATATTACTTTATAGAAAATTGTTATCAATATTTAAAGTAAATATTTGCATAAAATTATTATTTGAAGCATGGTTTATTTGTTTAATTAATTTTCAATAAAAAGGGTAAAATCTCCAATTTCAAAAACTGTTATTTGGGAGTGTTAAAAGGGGGGCTCCAAAATATATTAGCTTGGGGCCTCAAAAAATCGTACATCTACACCTGCATATAAGGGTAAACAAAAGTAAAAGTTTGGTGAAAATATTTTGCATTATAGGTACCGTACCTAATAGTAAAGTAAAAAGTTTAAAACTGAAATAAAAGAATAGTTCATTCAAAAAATATTTTTATTATTTGTTATCTAATTAAAAACATTTCAAATGACAAAATAATTTCAAATGTGTCCCATCTTTGAATTTCACGTTCCTTAGACCTATAATAAATGTTGATATTAGTTATATATTTTCGTTAGTTTAATGAAATATTGATATGATATTAGAAATATATCATTAATTTTTAAAAAAATATGTACAGATTGATGTGACTTTTGGTAGAGAGTTCTACTAGAACTAGTTTTTTCTCTTTGATTCTATGAGGCTAGTTACTGCAGTAGTTTCACAATAATATTCTAAAAATATGTATGGGTTATTTAATTTTAAAATTTGGTGTGAAAACCGGTTTCTAGATAGATAATTTTAAAGTACATTTTGATCTCAGTGACATTGAAAATTAAGATGTATCAGCATCCACATTCTCTTACTTTTCCCGCCAAATTGTGTCTTCACTCGGCATCAATTTTTATGAAGCTGCTCTTGGTGGCATGTTTTGACTGTATTTTTTATAATTATTAATGTGGTAGGGGAGCTCATGTTAAAGGCATACTTCTTGAATGCAATGTTTCAAATATTTTTATAGAAGATTCCCTTTAAGCAGATTCACTAAATAACACTGCAATGATTAATTTGCTCGAGTTTTTAGCCTCACTCATGTTTTTAATTTTGTTGGTGACTGTACCACCACTACAACCATATACAGAACAGTTTTCATTTTATTCTGAATTTCTTCTTTTCTAAATTAACCGAATGCGCGGAAAAAAGTCAAATTTTACATAAACATTCTATAAAGCATAATATTTAGAATTGTTAGAAAGAACAATCAGCAAAATCGGGCAAGGGGTTCACAAAATTTCGAAGATAATCGTAATCGTACATTTCAAGTTAAAAAGGCGTGAAGATGGAGACCATCGTTGTAAGGATAAAATTGAGGAAGAATAGTTTCTAATAAATATTACGAAAACGTCTGAAGGGATCGGGTTGGAACTTTATAGAACAACGAGGCGAAATTTATGAACGTTTTCAAGACTAATCACGGTTTTGGGAAACATCCGGAAAGCTAATTAAAATTAAATGCAGAAAAGTATAATTAAAATATATATTAAAACAAGAGACGCATCGTAGTGACGTCACGACGCAATATCGAACTAAAAATGGTTGTATTTACTGAAATAAGACAATGAAAGGAGAAATAGAGAGTGCAGTGATTATCAGAGAAATTATAGACAGTATTGAGAACCGGTGACAAGGCCTAAGAACGTTTAAAACCAGAAAATTAAGAAACATTCTGTATTCTTGTTTGTGGTTACCGGCGAGCGATCGGCGCTTGTTCAAGAAAAAATCTATATAAGACGTTGGACAACAAGGCCAGTGTACAGGGAGACGAGGAAAAAGTGCAGTGTTGTATGGATGGTGAAGACGCTAGCTCCGTGTTAGCGTAATATAACATTTTAAAAATTATTGTTCGGAAGTGGAATTTGAAAACATTTTAAATATTTTGACGCGGACGAAAAGGTTGTAAAAAAACGGGTGAATGAATTCGTAAGTAAGTGCGAATAATTTACGGGTAAAAGCGACGCGAACATTAATTTTACGCGGTGGCACTTTTGAGCGATGGTCACGGACATTTTGTCACAGTGTTTACAACACAAAGTTTAGCGTGCTCCGGACAGTAAAAGCTAATACAAATAGATTATTTGATTTTGGTTTGCACAGCGAAAAAGTTTCCCTTCGCCGCGGGAACTTTAAACGTAGTAAAAACTTTGCGTTCCATGGCAAAACGTTTCGTAGTGCTTTTCTTAACCATGTGAGTTCGTGGTAATATGGTCCTGGGAACCGGTGGAAGCTTGGACGGTTCCATTGCCGACAGCAACGCGGGATATGGCCGCATTTTGCAGTGTTCATCCGGTATCAGGGATGCATGGATATTATTTTTTTTGATTATCTGCCAACTTCAAAGGCATCTGTCGAAGACCAAGTCCTGTCAATTCATTATAGGATAAGAGGGTCAACAATCTGAAACGACAGAATGCGCATTTGGTGTGGATGAATGTATTTTCGTATGTAATTTTGTACTATGTGATTTTCAGTGTGAATGGTCATTATTTTGTTAATTTCTTTGTGTTTTAATATTAAGGGCATTGTTTGTTTGCTATGTTTTGTTTTGTGTGCCGTCAGAAGGCACTATCATTGGACATATGTTTGTCATTTGGTATTGCAGTCCAGCGCGGGGCGAGAATATTATATATATATATATATATATATATATATATATATATATATATATATATATATATATAAAGACAGAAGTGCGTTGTCTTCCAACGCGGTAATCTGTGAATCTACTGAACCAATGCCGATGAAACTTTTGTGCTAACTTCCTTTAAGGTCTGGAGTGCTATAGGCTACAAAATAACTACTTTTCTCGACATTTTTGGCATAGCTTTACATCACAGAATCAAGAGCGCATCAATGTCAATAGTTTAGCTGTGCGCCACCAGAGAATGACGTCTCAGATCTACTACTGGTTTCATTAATGTCCAGAATTATTACGAGATTCATTGGACTTTGAATAAGGTTATGTAATTTCCCTGTATGAACGGTGGTGATTTGTTAATTCTGAACATTGGTGGAATATTTGGAAGAAATCGGTAACTAAAGTGGTAAAGATGACAAGGTACATGCATTATCCTTAATCCGTGGTATGTTCAAAGTGGCTATAAAACATTGGAGTTTGAATTTGTACAGAAATTGAGGTAGGTTGAGACAGTGCAATGTACAATAATATATAGTACAGAATATACAGTAATCTACAATGTATTATATATAGATATCGTATACATTCTAAACAACCTCTTCTTTTACAGAAATTTGTAAACATTGAATTTCTCGAAACAATGCGAGTGTCAAGCTGTCAAAACAGACTATACAAGTGCGTATAGATGGGCAGTCTATAAACGTTTTGAATCGGTTATTAAGAAAAGTGCGACTTGCTGAAGTACTCACTCGCACTATTGAAAATAATACTGCAAGGAGGGATGCAAATGTAAATAATTCTCTACGTAGTAGGGTTGCTTTTCAATAGCACTCACAATTTGACTATTTACACAGTTTTCATGTTCAAATTGGTAAAATGTAAAATGTTTGTATGTTTTGGTTTCATCCAGTTGATTTTTTCTTCATTATGTGCAGAAGATTAGTGCAGTAGTATGTAATTAAGCAATGATCACTTACATATTGAGACTAAT
>BLKR01007179.1:0-13131 GCA_011170035.1 Teleogryllus occipitalis | reverse complement strand
AAAGTTTAGCGTGCTCCGGACAGTAAAAGCTAATACAAATAGATTATTTTATTTTGGTTCGCGTAACGAAAAAGTTTCTCTTCGCCGCGGGAAACGAAGTGAAAACTTTACGTTTCATCGCAAAACGTTTCGTAGTGGTTTTCTTAACCATGTGAGTTCGTGGTATATATGGTCCTGGGACCTGGAGGAAGCTGGGACGGTTCCATTGCCGACGGCAACGCGGGATATGGCCGCATGTTCATCCGGTATCAGGGAAGTGATGCATGGATATTATTTTTTTTATTATCTGGCAACTTCAAAGGCATCTGTCGCATCTGTCGAAGACCAAGTCCTGTCAATTCATTATAGGATAAGAGGGTCAACAATCTGAAATGACAGAATGCGCATTCGGTGTGGATGAATGTATTTTCGTATGTAATTTTGTACTATGTGATTTTCAGTGTGACTGGTCATTATTTTGTTCTTTTCTTTGTGTTTTAATATTAAGGGTATTGTTTGTTTGCTATGTTTTGTTTTGTGTACCGTCAGAGGGCACTATCATTGTACATATGTTTGTCATTTTGAAACATCAGAGGAAAAGAAACTCCATAAAAGTAGTAAATAAATTGAGATGAATGCATTCGGGTTCATCAATAACCATTTAAGAATGTGTTGTGATTAAGGTAGTTAGATGCTGATCCACGCGCGCGTTGCTGGAGTACCATGTTTCGGTCCCTGTACGAGGGCCATCACAAGTTCACGCCCGCGTAAATTGTTAGAATTTTGAATGGTTAGCTAGTAAACGGGCACATTAATGTATAAAATAGAGGGAGTAGGCGAGTTTATTGTATTGGCAGCCCAACGCGGGGCGAGAATAAGGGGGTTTATTATATAATTATATAATTATATATATATATATATATATATATATATATATATATATATATATATATATATACATACTAGTATATAAAGACAGAAGTGCGTTGTCTTCCAACGCGGTAATCTCTGAATCTACTGAACCAATGCCGATGAAACTTTTGTGCTAGCTTCCTTTAAAGGTCTAGAGATCTACTACTGGTTTCATCAATGTCGGGAATTATTACGAGATTCATTGGACTTTGAATAAGATTATGTAATGTCCCTGTATGGACGGTGGTGATTTGTTAGTTCCGAACATTGGTGGAAAGAACATTTCAAACAAAACAAAGAACATTTGTTAGTTCTGAACATTTGGAAGAAATCGGTAATTAAAGTGGTAAAGATGACAATGTAGTACATGCATTATCCTTAATCCATGATATGTTCGAAGTGGCTATAAAACATTGGAATTGGAATTTGTACAGAAGTTGGGGTAGGTTGAGACAGTGCAATGTACAATAATATATAGTACAGAATATACAGTAATCTACAATGTATTATATATAGATATCGTATACATTCTAAACAACCTCTTCTTTTATAGAAATTTGTAAACATTGAATTTTTCGAAACAATGCGAGTGTCAAGCTGTCAAAACATACTATACAAGTGCGTATAGATGGACAGTCTATAAACGTTTTGAATCGGCTATTAAGAAAAGTGCGACTTGCTGAAGTACTCACTCGCACTATTGAAAATAATACTGCAAGTAGGGATGCAAATGTAAATAATTCTCTACGTAGTAGGGTTGCTTTTCAATAGCTCTCACAATTTGACTATTTACACAGTTCTCATATTCAAATTGGTAAAATGTAAAATGTTTGTATGTATTGGTTTCATCCAGTTGATTTTTTTCTTGATTATGTGCAAAAGATTAGTGCAGTAGTATGTAATTAAGCAATGATCACTTACATATTGAGACTAATATATATATATATATATATATATATATATATATATATATATATATATCGTCTTCAAAATAATTATAAATACTGGCCATTACGTTCAATATTGATACTTTCATTTACTTTTAGGATTATGATTCGTCAATTACGTTTTGACTTATACATTCATATTCCATATCTGCCTTCTAGCGTCTCCGTGCGAGAACTCTGGCATGTTAAACTTCGCTTAAAACAGTCAGTCCCTTCAAGATCACGATTTGACAGATCAATTTCAAATATTTGTTTATGAATACAAGAGAAGACAAAATATAAAAAAGAGTAAGTTTTACAATGTGACAATTTATTGACAGTATTGGAAGTAATATATGAAACTCCACAAAAAAACAACACAAAATATACGTGAGTCTACAAGTATTTTATTCTGTAGTTTAGAATTATTTATTGTTTTTTGTTATAAAATGAAGAAAGTTTAGGAGCTGAAAGCCCAAATAAGAAAATTATGATTTTTTGTGCAAAAGTGAGCGAGGTAGACCGGAAATTTCCAAATGGGGTTGAAGAGAAGAGGGCTATCGAAGCGTGGCCGTGCAGAGCATGGCAGGGAGGAGCAGGGCGGAGAAGGGATACAACAGAAGAGATAGTAGGCCCCACCGCAGGGTATGAAAAAATGGAATTCCTCTCCCTGTCTAACAATTTACTATAAACCCGAGCAACGCCGGGTACACCAGCAAGTATGTGTGTGTATATATATATATATATATATATATATATATATATATATATATATATATATATTACATTGTAGATTACTGTATATTATTTATTGTGTATTAGCACAAAAGTTTCATTGGCATTTGTTCAGTAGATTGAGAGATTACCGCGCTGTAAGACAACTCACTTCTGTCTTTATATATTAGTAATAGATAATAGATAGATATAGAAGATAGATATAGATTGTGTTTCATTGCAATTAAACCATTTCTTTGAAGTCAGATGCCCGTTATTTATATTATTCGAAAAACACTTTTCTTATATTCATTGTAGCCGGAGGATTACGGGGTTCAAATCCTCAAAACGTCACACAGCAAACTTTTGGTTAATAAAAATAAAATATGGTCAAGTGCATCTAATAGTAATATAATCTGTATTACCATTTCGCAAACTGTTAATAAAAATGTGAGTCCTCCACTGAAACACTAACCTTTCAGCTGCGAGACAGAGCTTTCAAAAGTAACCCAGCGACTGCTGCAATGTGGACTGTCTAGCATAAAAGAAAAAAATGCGGTACTGTTCTGCTGAGGTTACTTTCTCTCTTGTATGTTAACACATAATACAAATGCACATCTCATATCGTAGTGGGAACCACAATAAAAATTAACATTTTTGCTTATTACACTATTGTAATCCATCTAGAAAAGTGCGGCAGAAGCAGTATGTCGTACGTCGACGGACTAAACTTAATATCATGACGTGAAATGAATAAGTATATTTGAATTATTTCATCACGATATGAAAAATCGAATATCATGAGTTTGCATTTGAAATGTGACTCAAGCAAAACGTCAAGACAAGGAAAACTTTCGTATTTTCGACGCACGAACTATTGCGTTTACCACAATAGAGTGAAAGTAATGGTTGACTAGTCCTTGACATTAACCACCTCCCAATCGCAATAGAGGAAGAGTCCCCAGGTACATTCCTATAGGTACGTTCCTCAGGTACGTTTTATAGCACTTTCCCACCCACTATTGTTATTACGACAGGAACGGAAGTGCGTCAGTTCGAGGAAGCAAATGTAGAGGGACTTCAATTCTATCTTAGAGAACAATACAGCCGCTTTCTGAGAACAGGAGGAGGTATTGAAGAAATATGGTGCGCGTTCAAAGATGTTATAAAAAAAAATAAAGAAGCTTTGCAAAAGTTTTTACTATACAAAATTCTAAAAAATAATCCGCATCCAGAATACTACAATTCATAAATTAGGCTATGAATAGGATAATGAGAAATTCATTTTTTTTTAAAAAAAGAGAAAACGCAATACCGAGCATATGAGTATTTTTCGAAATTGTTCAAAAGAATTAGACCGAGTAAAGAAAATTGCTTGGGGGGGCTTATTTAAAGAATATTCTAGACGAAAAGGGTAATAACTGGACTTGATTTAACAAATATATTCGTAGAAGAAGGTAAATAAAGAGGAATTCGCAGTTGTTCGTGAACATGGAAACACACTCATCACAGACGATGCGAAAAAAACTAACACATTTAATAAGTATTTCAGTTCGGTTTTCAAAAGCAATGGGAACCATCCGCTAATTTAAAGGCCTCCGTTTACAAATCAATTTAATATTGATATGAACGTTTTACCGAATAAAGTAAAATCTAAGAAAAAATGGTAAGTCAAGGGGTTCCGACGACATAGCTAGAAACATAATTAAACTAGGAGGAGAGTTCAAATTATTACCGTACTTATTTAGAATATTTCAAGTGTCCATGAACAATTCAAAAATACCTTAAGATTGGAAATTGGCTTTTGTAGTACCAATCTTCAAAAGTGGGGACAAAATATACTAAGTAATTATAGACCGGTAAGTCTCACGTCAGTGGTCTGCAAACTTATAGGGCATCTAGTCGCGAGTTACATACGACATACATCAAGAATGGCAAATCAAAAAGAGGCTCTATCATGGCCGACACGGATATAGGACTGGTTACTCATGCGAAAGTCAGGTAGTCACGCTATTTCAGGTTCTAGCAGTTGAAATTGACGCGGGTGGGAGAGTAGACGCAGTAGTAGTAATTTTGCCAAAGCGTTCGATGTTCCACACGATGGACTTGTTCAGGAATCAATGAATTCGATCCCAGGGTGGCGGCGTGGATTAGCGAGTTTCTGCGAGATAGGAAGCAGAAAGACCGAATTGGGCAAGAATTATCTTCCTGTGCAAGCGTTACGTCAGGAATACCGCAAGGGAGCGTCATTAGACCTCTTTTATTTCTAACATTCGTTAAACCGGCAGCGGCAGCTCAGTGCATCAACTGATGTCACTGCAGCGCCTCTGACCGGGAGGTCCTAGGTTCGAGTCCTGACGGCGGCAGGAATTTCGACACTAGCTTTTTAGCTAGGTCGAATTCAGTCGCTGTCTGGAGGAGAAGAGTAGCGGCCGGCTGCTCTGATCAGTAGATTTCCGTGGTTTCTCTGATCAACACCAGGCACATGCCGGAGCAGTATCCTACCAAACGGGCCACGGACCGCGCGCGATTTGTCCCTCCTCTCCCTTAACACACACACACACACACGTCATTGCTTCCACTTACTTGTGGCACACTTCTATTTTCTATCCTGTAGGCCAATCTTCATATCGGCCAACTCTTGTGTTTCCGACCCCGACGCTATTAGGTTACGAGGGCTAGGGAGTCATTTCTGTTCTACTCTTCTATACTAACTCTATTCTTCACTGTCCCCCATCTTCTCTTCCATTTCCTTTTAGCTGGCGGTAGCTCAAAAACGCTAGGGGAAGGCGACCCTGAAGAAAAAACCCACGATGGAAGGTCTTTTAGGATCAACCATTACGGTGCAGGGGATCGGAGCCCCAGTACCGGCGGTCGGTGGTGAGCAAGCGGGCCACCGGGCGTCGTCATCAAGCAACTGCAATGCCAAGGGTGCGGATCACTCGGCACCCGGGGCAGATATTGCTACGAGTGATAGCAAACTTTGCGGGACACGCATAGAATTGGAAGCTGTAGATCAGGCTTCGGTATGTAGTGACCAATCAGCTTATGTCACGGAGGTGGACAATGTGCTAGTTGCACCAAGTAATAATGGAGGTGATGAGAAACAAGAGGCACTTTGTAACCTCGAGAAGAAGATCCTTGAGCTTCTAGAGTTTATCAAACCTCGTCACAATGTGCACGGCGATATCAAGAAATTGGCGCATGCAATTCGCACATGTTTTGATGAAGTGGTTGCGGTTCACGAAAGAGGGCTGCCCGTCCCAGACTGCCAGTGTGGTAGTAAGGAAGGTATCAAGGAATCAGATCAGCCCGTCAAAGGGGTGCTATCCAAGAAGAATAATCCCAAAAAATCTAAAGAGAAAGGAAAGAAGTCGGGAATGGTCGGGCTACCAAGGGTGGAAGAGTCGCTCGTTTTGGAGAGGAGCCCACCTGAGTCTGGTGAAGCACCTGAGAGCGAATGGAAGACAGTTGAGGCAAGGAGGAAGAAACCATCGCACTCCATTCCCAAGCGTAGGGATGCCTTATTAGTGAGAGCCAAAGAGGGGGCGACGTACGCGGAAATTTTGCGCCAAATGAAGGAATCCCCGGAGCTTGAAGAACTGGGCCTCAATGTAGTTAAAATAAGAAAGCGAGGCACAGGAGACCTGCTTTTGGAGATGGGAGCCGCGGGCTGCTCGAAATCAGCGCAGTTTCAGACCGCAGTGGCCGAGCAACTTCAAGGAAAAGCGGAGGTAAGGACTTTGTCAAGTGAGGTACTCCTGGAGATTAAAGATCTGGACGAAGTCACGAGCAAAGATATTGTTGATGCCTTCGAGAAAAAGCTGGAGGGAGCCAATAGCAGGAAAGTAATAGTTAAGTCTATTCGCACCGCGTACGGTGGCACCCAAACGGCCGTGATTGCACTACCAGCAGAGCTAGCCAGGAAAGCAGTTCGAATGAACAAAATTAGGATTGGTTGGGTTAGGTGTCGCATTCGGGAGAAGATAGTTGTTACCAGGTGTTACAAGTGCTGGGATTTTGGCCACCTGGCGCGAAACTGTAAAGGGCCTGACAGGTCAAAGAATTGTCATCGATGCGGTGAAGGAGGGCATTTTGTTAAAACCTGCATTAAGAGCCCTACTTGTTGCCTCTGTCAAGGTAAAGACAGGGAGACGCATGCAACTGGTAGCTATAAGTGCCCCTATTACCAAAAGGCTTTGCAGAAGGCGGAACGGGGTTGGAAGAATAAGAATGAGGGTTATTCAGCTCAATCTTAATCACTGCGAGGCGGCGCAAGACCTTCTGAGCCAGACGGTACGAGAGCTGAAGATAGACGTCGCAATCCTGTGCGAGCAATACCGAAATATAAACGGTCTCCAATGGGTTTCGGATGCGTCTAATCGAGCTGCAGTGTGGATTTGTGGAAATAGTCCAGTCCAGGAAGTTATGCAAGTCCCAGGAGATGGTTTCACTTGGATCAAGGGGTTCGGTATTTATTTTTATAGTGTTTACGCCGCACCCAGTGCGTCGCTTCAGGAGTTCAAGGCATTACTTGATAGATTATTGGATGATGCGAAAGAAAGAAGGCCTCTTATTATTGCTGGGGACTTTAATGCATGGGCCACTGAGTGGGGCAGCAGGGTAACAAACCAGCGTGGGATGGCTCTCCTGGACAGCCTTGCCCGTTTAGACGTCTACCTCTGTAACACCGGTAACAGTCCAACCTTTGCCATGAATGGCCGCAGCTCCATCGTTGACTTGACATTCGCATGTGATAGCCTTGCTAGACGGATTACGGCATGGGAAGTTAGCGATCATTATACACATAGCGACCACCAAGCTATTGTATATGAAGTCAGGGAGATGTGTAGTTTAAGTTCTGCAAGGGTTAGGAGGAGAGCAATTTGGAACCATAGGACATTTGATCGCGATTCTTTCGCTGCCATGATGAAGGGCAACGTTATGTTGGTCGGAAACTCGGAGGATATGGTCAGAACTGTAATGAAACGGGTCATTGACGCTTGTGATGCATCAATGACAAAAAGCCTCAGGAAGGAACGCCGTCCTCCAGTGTACTGGTGGACTGACGAGATCGCGGAACTTCGCAGAGAATGCCACCGCACACGTAGGTTGGCACAACGAGGGCAGGGTCGCCTAAATTATAACACTCTCAAGGAAAATCATAAAGCCGCCAGAGCAGCTTTAACAAAAGCTATTAGGATCAGCAAGGATCGCTGCTGGAAGGAGCTAAGCAACGAGGTGGATGCTGACCCCTGGGGTCGTCCTTATAAGGTGGTAACAGCCAGGCTCAAGGCTCTGTCCAGGCCACCCCCGACTTGCCCAGTCTTCTTGGAGAAGATAGTGACTACCCTATTTCCTCAACAGAGAGATGAGTTGCCGCCTATTGATACGCTTGAAGATGTAAATGAGGCTCCGGCGGTTTCATTAGACGAACTCTCAAAGGCATACGATAAGGTTCAAGATTGCAAAGCCCCTGGCTTGGATGGGGTGCCGAATGTCGCGCTTAAGACCGCTATTAAGACCAGGCCAGATCTATTCCTAGAGGCATACAATGCGTGCGTGCGAGAGGGGAATTTCCCCCGTCGTTGGAAGCAACAACGGCTGGTCCTCATTCCGAAGGGCGATAAGCCACCTAGCGACCCGTCAGCATATCGGCCTGTGTGTTTGCTGGATACTGCTGGTAAAGTGTTGGAACGTATCATCTGCAGACGGATTGAAGCCTACACGGAGGGACCACAGGGACTGTCTGATGATCAGTATGGCTTCAGGAAGGCGAGATCCACAGTGGATGCAATTAGGGTCGTCATCGATATCGCACGCAAGGCCATTGAGGGCAAACGATGGCGAAGAGGCGCAAAGAAGTATTGCGCTATTGTTACCCTCGACGTCAGGAACGCATTTAATACGGCAAGGTGGAGTGCCATACTTGCTGCCTTAAAAAACCTGGGAGTTCCGACTTACATCATGAAGATAGTTCGAAGCTACTTTGAGGAAAGGACTTTATTTTACGAAACTGAGACCGGAATAAAGACCTATGGGATCTCGGGTGGTGTTCCGCAAGGCTCAGTACTTGGCCCGCTGTTGTGGAATACTATGTATGACTCCGTTTTGAAGCTCCAGCTGCCAGAAGGTGCTAGAGCTATTGGTTTTGCTGATGATGTTGCGGTGGTAGTCGTCGGCAAATATACTGAAGAGGTCATGCAGGTTGCCAACGAGGCTGTGGCGACGATCCGGCGGTGGCTATGGTCGGTGGGGCTCCAGATGGCCGAGCATAAAACGGAGGCAGTGCTGGTGACAAGCAGGAAAGTGAGAGAGGGCATTACTCTTAATGTTGGGGGTAGTAAAATAGCCTCCCAGCAGTCTCTGAGATACTTAGGTGTCCAGATTGACGCGAGACTGCATTTCGACGAGCACTTACGTATAGTGTCCGAGAAAGCGTCTCGCATGGCCTCTGCCTTGGCACGAATTATGCCTAACGTCGGGGGACCAAGGCAAAGTAGCCGGAGACTGCTGTCTAGCGTAGTGAACTCTATGCTGCTCTACGCAGCCCCCATTTGGGCTGATGCCTTTGGGGTCCGGACGTACGCCCGCGGTGCGAAGTCAGTTTACAGAAGGTCCGCCTTGAGGGTGGCCCGGGCGTTTCGCACGGTCTCGTATGACGCTGTGTGTGTGATAGCAGGCATGCCCCCTATAGATCTTATGGCACAAGAAAGGGCCAGGCTGTACAAGCGAGAGGGAGCTACAAATAGCTTCACCAGGAAGGAAGAGAGGGAGGTGACAATGGCTCAGTGGCAAGAACGATGGACCCTATCATCCACTGGTAGATGGACATTTCGCCTTATCCCAGACGTATTGAAGTGGTCCCAAAGAAAACACGGTGAGGTTGATTATTATTTGACCCAGTTGTTAACAGGGCACGGGTGCTATCGAGCATATCAATTCCGTTTCCGGTTGGACGATGACTCCTTATGTCCAACCTGTGATTCAGTGGTTGAAGATGTAGAGCACGTGTTCTTTGACTGTCCACGCTTCGCTGAAGAGAGGGAAGAACTCCACCGATTCCTCCTGCAGGTAGTGACTCCTGATACCATCGTCACTAGGATGCTGGTGTCCCAGGAGAATTGGAGAGCGGTAGCTACCTACGCTGCAAAAATTTTAAAGAAGCTTCGGATAGAAGAAAAATTTCGAAGGAGTATCCCGTGAAATTAGTTAGCCTAGAGCGTGAAGCCGATCTTCCCCTCCCGTGATGCAATGCCTGACGGCGGTCCGCGGGTAGGGAATAGGAAGTATGGGAGTGTTTTTTAGTGGGTAGGCACAGAATAGCTGTGAATCCTACACGCTGCGGAGTGCGGGCTCCGCAGTGTCTTTTGAAGATTTTTCACTTCCTACGCAAAAAAAAAAAACACACTAATATGCACTACACTACTACATATTCCGGGAGACCGTTCGGGAGCTTAGAGCTTGTCCCGGCTGGGAGGGGGTGCCCCGCTGGTGGGAGAGTCCTGGATAGGGGGAAACCCCACTAGCCGACGGTCCGACGGTAGGTCGGCGCCGGATCTCACCAAGCAGCGGGGGAGATCACCGCCATCTCCCGAGAAAAAAACATGCACTACACTAACGGGACTAATGACCAAAGCAGTTGACGCGCCCGGAAACACGAAAAAATCAATCAATCAATCTAACGTTCGTTAATGATTTGGCAGCGCAATTAATGTCAAATGTTCGGCTATTTGCAGAGTGTTGCGTAATACATCGCATTATAAATTCGGATTCGGAAATTAATTTAGGCTATTTCTAACTTTATGGGGGCGTTAAATAAGAATATTAAGTTATACAGTGAAGTGAGGTGTCATGCAGTGTAGGGCAGAGAAATGATAAAGGAAATGTTTTTAGTGTTATAGTGAAATGAATGATAGTGCAGTGCGGTCTTAATTGAATAAACACTCAGTGCGTCATTAGATGATAGACTTTTTTTCTTGTTCATGTAATTTCATGTTTAAAGAAACATTATATTATTATTGTTATTGTTATGATCATTTTAGCATTATTATCATTTTTATATTATTTGCATGACATTTATTCTCATTTATGTAACCAACTACTATCGGGTTACATCCAAGTGCAATTTAAATAAATTTATCTTATATTAAAGAATTTCCCCCAAAAGCATTTGGAATGAAACAAAATTCCCAAACGAGGCTCACATTAGGAACCCACACGAATTCGGCGAAAAATACAGTGTTTGTAAAACTGTACACAATTCCGAAGCAAACGTGAGGAAACCGTTCTGTATGTGAGGGACATTCATTTATGTGTTAAAGCTGCCAAAGACAGTGCAAAGGAATCAAAGGTATCATTGTATTTAATCATCACTAATAGCAAAGATTCCGTTGAGGAGATTGTGTCCTTCTTTTTGTGAGGAACAGTAATTTCTGAGTAAAATCTGCCAATGTTGATGCAAGGCAATCAAAGTTATGGTATGTATTTATTACTTCAAGCAAAGATTCCTTTAATGAGATTTTACCCTTCTTTTTGTATATGTGTTGGTGAAAGACAATTATATGTGTAAATGCTGCCACAGTTAGTGAAAAAGGAGTCAAATATTTCAATGGATGTTGAAACATTACTAAAAGCAAAGACCAGGATCAAATAAAGAGCGACAATTGCTTTTGCATAACAAATTAGCGATAAAAAAGCGAAAAATTTTGAGCCTAGTTTCAATAATTTTTGAAAACTTTGCGATTCTACCTCTACGGAGGTGTTCAGTAGCTTTTACTTTTTCGCATAACTTTGATAGGACTTATAGTTATCCTTAATTGTCTAAACTAATTCTGCTTTAATTACAACATTCGTTAGGATACTGACGAATTCGTTAGGATACATCCAACATTCGTTAGGATACATTGAGCAATACACTTGGCTATCGGAAAATATATGGATCGTCGGGGGAAGATCACCGCCATCTCCCGAGGGAAAACATGCACTACACTGACGGGAATAATGACCTGAGCTGTTGACGCACCCGGAGTCACTAACCAACCATCCAAGTACAATGTTTCCCTTCAATTTGTAACGCTACACTAGCGCTACATGTGTATCTAGGTAATACTTTGGAATATCTTTGAAGAGTACAGATATTACGCGTACTGTTTTGTCTTATGCATATGAAATACGAATAAAACAATCAATTTTAACAGAAAACTGTTCAATTTTCGAGAAACTATACATAACAATATCTAATTCACATGTACTTTAAGTACCTTAACGTAAAGAAATCGCCTCTAATGTCAATATTACCATTAAATTTTTTGTAGTTTTAAAAAAATTAAAAGAATAAAGCAATATGGCTTTTATGTCACCATATAGGGTACATTTGACACTACCCCAAGCAAATATTAAACGAAAAAATTTGAAGCCGTTTATGAAAATTTTTTTTATCATGGTTTTAATCGTTTTAAAATTGAAAGTATTGCACGCATTGTTTCACGAAAATTAGTAAAATATTTAAAAAAATCATCGCGACCTGAATGAAAGAACTATTTATGGAAAACAAATTTCATTTAAAGGAAAAATCTGTCTTCAATTTCTTTGTTGTAGAAAAACACCGAAAATAGTTCAAACGATTGCAATTTTTTTAAATTCAGAGATCAGTGCGGAAATCAGACCAATGCTACCTTCATAAATGTATTTTACTCTATTCTTACAATAATTTTTAAAAACTTGGAACCGAAACTTCATGTAAGGTACCCACAAGTTTTAATCAATGTTTTTTCAAAGCTTTCAAAATTTCAAAGCTTCAACTAGAACCAGATGGACAGGAGTTTCTTCAATTTTGAAAAATATCTTATGTATTGTTTAGGCGCTAGTAGTATTCATAGTCGGAGGGACGTTAAAAAAAACACTTTTTCGGTATCAGGGGACCCCAAAACTTGTATTTCCGTTGAAATTTCGAAATCGATTTTCCACAGTATTACTTAACTTTCTCTATACTACCTATATAACCCCGTATAAATGTACGTGTACGAGAAAATGAACTAGAAGTGCTACAGATGTCACAGACTTTTTCGTAGAATTTTTTTTTAATTTCCTTGGTATGGACTGGTTTTAAAGTCGTGCCTCATTCTCTTCTGCCATCTATCGCCGTCCAAAGAATATTTTTTGTAATTTTCTGAAATTTCTGGTTTCCTAATAGTAGAATCAATTTCAATGGCAATTGTCATTGAAAAATTTAGAGCTTTTTTTTAAGAAACTGGCATTTCAGCGTTACTGTAAATCCGAAATTTGAAGCTCTTTTTCTCAGGAATCTATCGAGTTTTCCAAAAACCTAATTTCAAGTCATTTAAAACTCATATTTACAAATGCAAATGCGAATACCGGAGCAGTACTCTAACAAACGGGCCATGGACCGCGCGCGATCTTTCCTTCTTCTCCCTTGTCCTATCCTCTCTCATTACACACACACACGCACACTGAAAGAAATGACCATCTCACTCGCAACCATAAATCTATGGCTACGGGTCTTCCAATTATGTTTATACATTGTAACAATAATCATCACAGATGACGTGACGGTGATTGATTGTTCATACTTCCAAGC
>BLKR01007178.1:0-42401 GCA_011170035.1 Teleogryllus occipitalis | reverse complement strand
TGTTCGCGTGTTGTTTATAACTCCACGATATGAACCTGATAATTTCAGGATATGACGATATCCTGAAGTGTCCAGTATTCGCACTGTCACAACGAAATGAAAAGTTCCTGTGGAAGTTTTATAAGTCACGTTATTTTTTTTTAAATCTTACACACACGTAATGTTTATTTTTGTATTGTTTTGCAAACATTCTCATCAGTGAATGAAAGTCGTTACGATTAATGAAAAAAAATACAAAATCAATATGTTGACGAGCGCTAGATACATATATGCTCACATAGCAGTTGAGTTGTGGTACGATATCATTATTGATGTTACTTCCAACGCATTAGATATACTACATATTTATTGTTTACTGGACACCATTGGAGATATATGTATTAGGTTTTATTTTGTCAACTCGTCAAGGTTTTTCACTTCTGCTGTAATTCCTCTGATGAAAGTCTTTATTCCTCCACATTGAACGAATCTCAGTTTAGGTAATAACTTAAAATATTCAATCATATTAGATTGACAAACGTCACTACAAATAATAGAGAAAAAAATATTTAAGGGGTTCACTTCACATCTTTGCATTTGCAGCTTCTCAGATTCCGCATGTTATGCTGTAGGCATAATGAGCAACAACAATTTTTAATTACTGCTACTGGTGACCAGAAAAGAGGAATGTCAAGAGACGAAAAAAGAGAAGAAATTACCAGTCCAAATTGTGCATGAACTTTCTGTATTTATTTAATCAAATATCATTGCAACCATTAGCACAGCAAAATACCGATGTATCCAGAAGTGAAAGCGATTGCTGATTTGGGTCACACTCTGCTTCACTTCCAAGAAAACGAGTCCTCTACCCGCTCGTATTCTCGACTTTCCAATCATACGTATTCCTTGCTAAACATTCCGGGAACCTGCAAACATTGTGAGAATTAAGGAGTAAAATGAAGCGCATTGTAGTTTTTGGACAGCGAAACACAGAACACGTGGAATCCAGAGAGCAGGTTGACCTGTTTGCATGACCTTGACTCGACCGGGCACAAAGCGGGTGGTCGTGCTGGATGCCACCGCACGCACCTCATTGCCCGCCGCAAACAGCGCCGCTCACGTGAGCAGGCTCGAACGCAGGGGACGGGTAAATAGAAGATTTCGCGGAAACAGAAACAAGCGGCCGCCCAATCGTGGTCACGTGACGCGCCCGTCAGCCCGCGCGACACGGGTCCGCGGGCGGAGAGGGGGGCGGCGGTTGGAATGCCGGGTGGTTCCCAAAAAATCCGCAGGGCACGTTGGTGTCAACACGCCACGCCCGCAGGTCCCGCGAATAATCTCACCATTAGCGGGACCGCGTCGTTGCCTCCCACACCGTCCGCCGATCGCCCCTTCCACCTTCACCTCTCCGCCCACGCCGTGTCCGGCTTCCCCAACCCCTGGGTTGCGCTGGCCTCCCCGCCCTCTCCATTCCCATGCACCCACGTCTACCCGCCGCTCTCGCAGTTGCGCTAGCCCTGCCGCCCCACACCATCCCCGCCCCACACCATCCCCGCCCCGCCCCGCCCCGCCCTTGCCCCTCGCGTGGCTTTGCCGCCCCCGGCGGCCGCGTCGCCCCTGTCGCCACCGCTCCGCTCTGCTCCGCTGCCGAACGCCCTAATTGAAGCCATCGGCTCTTTGTGCAAACCGAACCCGCCATCAGGGTGGCCGGGCGTGTATTTTTAATGGCGGCCCCGCCCCGCCCCGCCCCACCCCGTAGCCGAGCGGCGGCCGGCGGAGCGGGGACAGCTGCCGCGCGCGACGCGTGTCCGCCGTGATCCAATCAGCGCCGCTAGAGGGTGTGGAGAGGCTGCCGGTTCTTCTCCTTTAGGCGGAGTTGACCGCTGATATTCTTCTGGGTGGGCTTTGATGCCTAAACATGCGGCCAGCATGCTTTGTCTTTTACTTGCGTAAAATGAATGACTATTGACAATCGATGTTTGATTCTTCCATTTGTTGTTTTCCCTTAAATATAAAATAATATACATGTCAATAAAATCATTTTTTGTAGTGGGGACAGTAAAAGTGGACGGAAAGAAGGCGAAAAGCAGACCTCTTGAGCATAATCACTCATCTCTTCGTTATTCTTCCCTTTCTCTTCTTCCGTCACTACACTTACTTCTTTCTTTCTTTTTTAGCTCTTTCTATAGAGATATTTCTGATTTGTTTGTCACGTTCGTTCGCACGGGATATGATTGATCGATTATTTTGCGTTTCCGGCCGCGTCATCTACCATGGTTAGTAGTCCCGTAAGTGAAGTGCATGTCTGATCAAGGAATGTGTTGACTGTTCTTTTCGCGTTTGATGGCGAGATCCGGCACTTTCCTACACGTCGGCTTGAGAAGTTTTCCCCATCCAAGTGAGTCCCATTACAACTGGGACATCTTCTAAACTCTTCCCTGGCTTCCCTACATGTGTGGTATTGTAGTGTGTGTAAGTGTATGTAAGTGAGGGGTGGCTAAGAGGTGTACAAGTAGGGAACTGCTCCTGAATTCGCCTAGTATTCATCGGAGAAACTACGGAAAACCACCGATCAGAGCCGTGCCTACCTACTTAGCTACTGTCAAAAATTCTCCGTAGTCTCAACCCCATCCCTAGGACCACCCGGTCAGATGCATTTAAGGGGCGAATAGAGACATCAGCTGATTCCCTCAGCCACGTCAAACGGTCGTTCGATCGAGGTGGACATTTTTGTCCACGTTCAGTATTGTATCAACATTGTCATTACTGGACATGGGTTTATTAGGAGGCTCGTCTTGCCAATATCATGCTATCTTACAGAAAATAAAACTTAGATTTGTTTCACTCATTTCAATAATTTGAATGAATAATGTGTTAAGTGACCAATATATCATATCATCACCAATATATCATCAAAAAACATACAACATGCAAAGAAGGAGATTTCATCTTCAAATTCAGTAAAATGATTTGTACGTATTTTTTCGTAGCATTATCACTCACAGATTTCTCTTTTTATTCTAACACCCGAAATGTAATGAATATTATCACAAATTGTCGAGAGGTTTACTTGCAATCGCGTATAAAACTCGAAACTATAAAATGGTAATATTTATTTTATTGAGAGATTTATATCGTTCAGTTTTTGTGAATAGTTTGCGGATCCATATTCACAGCCTAAACATACATTTTTGTAAGTACATGAATGTCGGTCGGCACTGGTCAAGACTGGTTCAAGGAGAAGTTAAGAAAAGCGAGAGCGTAGTCGACTAATTAAATTTCAGGACGAATCCATATCTGCGATAATGTTCTAAACATTAGGAAATAAATATGGGAAACCATGACGAAATTTCCTTTGACATTTCCAAAAGACGTGTGTTTTGAAGTAAGCTCTCCAAGCACCAGAAAAGGAGATGCTTCGGGGCTGCAGAATGAGGGCAGTAGAGAGACCCGAAACGCGCGTCATGATTCGTGAACGGTGGCCGCTGGCCGCGAGCAGGGGGGAGCGACCCAAAAATTACCCGACCCCCCCGAGAGATGTCGGTTCATCACGTAGCATCTCTACTGCAGCGTTGGCGCCCCGCGCTCACCCCACTCACCCCCCCACCAGCGGCGCCATCCTGCACTTGCCAAGGCTGAAGCCTCCGAACAAGGAGGATATAGGGGTAGGGGGTGATGAGTTGAATGGAATGGGAGAAGGAAGAAAACGGTAGTTTGAAATGGGGGGAGCAGATAAGGTGAGAACGGTGAAGTCCAGGAGTTTGACTCCAGCAGAAGTGGTTGTTACGAAAGCTGCCAATTGACAATGATAAATGGTTAGGTGAATAGGTTTTGAAGGAAGACGATGTATAGAGATAGGGATGTCTGTGGAAAGAATGGATCGGCAGCAAAGTATGACTGACAGAAAATATCAGACATCTGAAACGGTTCAGAGAATAAGTAACAAAAATGTGATGTGGCAGAGATATTAAGCATTATTACACAGCTAGACTACTAGATAACTAAGGTAATGAGTGATAACCATGATTGTGCTACTTGAAAAATAGGCTAGGAAAAGAAGCAGGAAGACATTTAGATGTGAAGAATATCAGGTCGAAGGGTTAACGAGGGATAGTTGGAGAAGGTGAAGTATACGAAGTTGTATGGAATATTTTTGTTGTATGGTATGGTTTAGTATGTGAATGTTGTATGATAAATTAATTTGTCTGGAATATTTGACAGAGCTGGTGGAATAGTAGATCGATAATACAGCTGAGAAGTTATGACATCAGTATTAAAGGGAATGAAAGCAACTGATGAGAAAAAAGTCACTAGAGTTTTCATCCAGAGATGAAAAGGAACTAAGATCGACAGGCACGACGTTGGAAATAGGAAGAAACGGTCACAGAGACTGCAAACACACAGTCATTGAAGGGGAGCGTTGCGAACGGCCGTGCATTGTAATGTATCCGCTACGCTGACGCCCCGGATCGTGGGAGTCGCGTAGCGGGAGGTGGAGATTGCATGAGTTGGCAGAACTGAGAGAGCACTCTGGCCGTGCTCGCCATTGTGGAAGTTCCGCCTCTTTTCGCCGCAATGGAGCCTGGGCGGTCAATAAGCATGTAGAACTGACGTCTTCAAGGACCCGTGGAGTGCCCCGCGCATGCATGATCAAGCACCCGCCCGCTTATTCGCCCGTTCAGCTGCCCGCCGAATTGCCGGCACAACTGCGTGTCTACTCGCCTGTCCACTCACCTACTCGCCACATACTCTCCCGTTTACCTCAACGTCTAATTGCCCGCGCAAATGCGTGCCTGCTCGCGCGTCCACTCACCTATACACTCGCCCGTCCTACTCGCCCACTCACCTTCTCGTCTAACTACATGCCCACCTGCATGTCTACTCGCCCGCTCCCCCGCCCACCTTATTGCCTGCTAAACTGTGTGTCTACTTGCCCGTCTACCCACCTACTCGCCCCTTCACCTACCCGCCTAGTTGTTCACTCAACAGCGTGTCTACTCGCCCGTCCACTCGCCTACTCGCCCGTTCTCGCCCCTTTACCTGATCCCCTAATTGCCCGCTCAACTGCGTGTTTATTCGCCCGTGTAGTCGCCTACTCGCCCACTCACCTTCCCGCCTAATTTCCTGCCCACCTGCAAGTCTACTTGCCCGTTCCTTCACATTCTGGCCCCCATACTCGCCTAATTGCCGCCTAATTGCTCGCTGACCTGCGTGTCTACTCGCCCGTCCACCCGTCTTCTCATCTACCTACCCGATTGGTCGCTCACCCCTCAGGACTACCAGCCTTCGTCCCTTCACGTCTCCTCACCCGCCCATTTACTCGCTCATTCATCTTCTCGCCCACCCGGCTCCTTATCCCCCACACATCTTCCCGGCCGCTTGTCTGCTTTGTCGTCCACCTGTTTCCTCACCCTCCTTTTCCACATATCCGCCCGGCTCGCCCGTTCAGCTCGCCTCGTCCGCCGTCTTCTCATTCGATCGTCCGTATGCCCGCCTTCTCATTCACACGTTCGTTCTCCGCCTTGTCCGCCTGTCCGCTCATCGCCTAGCCCGTTTGGTTCTAGTGCTTTCTTTTCCTCGCCGGCTCGCCCGCCTCCCCGTCTTCCTATCCCACCGCCACTAGCCGCTCTGACCACCACAGAAAGCAGAAACGAAGCGCGGAAATGGGAGAACTGCAGGGAACTCCCGCCAGGATCTGGTGTGCTTCATCCTCCGACATTGAGCGAAGTTGCTTCTCCAATATACCAAAGGATACCCGGATAAAATTTACCCAACGAAAATTAGAAATAAAATACGTGCTTAAAGCTCCGTGAACGCTTAAAGCGACTTATAGAGATAACGTCTGGCAGCCATCAGAAAAAGAGGTCAGTTATTAACTCAGGAATGTGTATTCAGAAAAATATGGTCGGCTCACACCCTCATATTCCCAGTGACGATTCTTACTGCTTATTGAAAAAAGTTTTGGGGATTAAAATGATAGTTGACTGATTCATCAATGTGTTCAATAATATGTCTTTGATTTTGTTTTATATTTTTTTTAAATAAATTAATGTCTTTCAAGAATATCTGATCAATTATTGAGCGCCATTTTAAATATTTAAGTAAAATAATAAGATTAAATGAGTACACAATAAAGAAATAAAATCTCCTGGTAAGACTGCTTTCTTTTAATAAAACATCACGACAATTAGAGCAAGCTCTTAGTACGTTTGTTACGAATTTAAATAATTTTCTCGCCATTAAGAGATTCAAATACTCAATTTTTATTTTATGAAATCACATCACATAGAAAATTCTCATTCATTGCCTTTTCAACACTTTTTATATCAAATGAAAATTGAAAGAAAATTACAAATATTTATATCGAATGCATATTTCGAATGTACACTCTACTTGGGCTCGTAATACCTGCCTTCAATCTGCACTGAGGGCCAGTATTTATGTTTTTTCTTCTTTTATAATATTTGCAAGTAAATGGTCCAAACAGTCATGTGCTACAGCTGGGATCATTAAGTTAGAAAATAACTTTTTGTCTAAACCTGCCTCTAACAAGATACCACATTACTCTGTAAAACAACGCTGTTTCAACAACTCTGCTTTGAATTCTGAATTAACCAGTATCGGATCACAGAGTATCAAATACTGAATACAGAAGAAACGAAGCACAGCGTTATCAAATGTTAGTAAAGTTTCGTTTGCTGAAGAGTTTAATGATCGTATTGTATGAAACTATTAGATTTTTTCCCTACAAAAGTAAAACTTTCATAAAATTTATTATTTTACCAAAGATCTGTCGTTGATGAACGACGTCTGAGTCGACGTCTGAGTCGAACAAGACATTTTGCCACCTCCAAGGTGTTATGGTTATCTCACAATTTTATACTGTTATTGAACAAAATAAAAATATGATACAACCATTTTTTTACGCCCAATAGTTGTTCCGTATGTTCCGTTGTTTTTAGTGGTGACTCACGAAAACAACCTATTAAAAGTAATAATTATGCGTTAGATACAAGGTTCCTCAAAAATGTTGACAATTTTACAAAAATAGATCAAACAAGCAATAAGAATATCAATAAGGGAGTGGAAATATAAGATGTCCCTTAAGAATTGAGACTAAAAATCATGTAGGCTTTTATCGTTATGTAAATGAATTTGAGGCGTTGTTTCGCCGTATGTATTTATTTTCACATAAAGCTTTCTCGGCCGCATTGCGGCCATCTTCATTGCTACAAGTAATAATAATAATAATAATAATAATAATAATAATAATAATAATAATAATAATAATACATTTTCCATTTCCTACCATTTTATAGTTATTTAAGGATGTTTGCTGTACGCGGATACCGAGAAAATTCTTCGATACTTTCTGGCACGCAAATGGAATAATATAGGTTGCATTCTCACAGTAACTCCTTTGAGTTGTTGAGGCAGGATGAGAGAAGAGAAGAGGAAATGATAGGCCCGACACAACGATAGCACAATTTTCTACTTTGAATAAAGTAGTTTAGCCTCATTGTTAAGACGTCACACCAATACCTAACTTTGAAGCATGAAGAACAAAGAGATCTCAAGCTGTATTTAAATCACACTTGGAAAACTTCAGAACGTTCGCTGCAGATACGAGTATGAGAATTTGTTGAAACATATTTCAGATAAAAACAAAATGATTTTTAATTCGACTGATTTGTACTGAAATTTCATAATTGTGCAAATAATGTAGATAAGAGTAAAATTCAAAAGAAGAACTTCCCCCGCGATAATCTTCAAATAGTGTCACCAATTTGCTACTCATAATTTGAACAGAATTTCTCCCTGAGAGAAAATGGCATTTACTTGATTTATGAGAAACGCATACATCTGGGATTCCCTTCCGACGCGTCTTGTTTTAAATGCGTATCGAAGCGTTCAGAAATGCTTCATCTCCCTAGCGGAAAGTGTCAGACGCCCCCGAAAGTGAATGATGGATCAACTTCCCTCAACGGTGAGGCAGGGGTCGGTTCCAGTGAGCGAGGGGGGGATCTGGGAAGGTGAGAGGTGAGGTAACGTTGAGGGCCGACGTCTCTAGGGCGATATGTCAAGGTACACCCGCCATGGCCCTACGTACGGCAATGGGCGGGGGAGGGGGGTGAGCGACAATGATGTCTGAAAGAAGGTTACTGGAAGTACTGAAGGTGAAATTAGTGATTGTGATAGTGGAGGTGAGATTGATTATAAATGTTGTGGATAAGGTTGATAGTTTAACAATGGAGGTGGTGGAGGAGTTAGTGTGGAGATTGATTAAGGAGGTGATGAAGATATAGTTGAGTTGTTGCTATTGGATGTGGAAGGTACCGGGCGCAACAGTAAAGGAAGTGACGGTCAATAGAACGGTTGGGGGTGATAAAGGAGGTTGTGGTGCAAGAGATGCTACTAAAAGAAATTAGTAGTGGGGTGTTTGGGATTGTGATGGTAGGGTGGTAGGGTTTGGGATTGTGATGTGGTGGTAGAGGTGAAAGAGTTCATTGACACGTTTATCGTATAGTGTAAGGGAGGGAGGCGGATGTGATCAAAGGGTAGACGCTCAGTTAGTGAAGAAGTGAATAGTTTGAAGTTGTGAGTGACAAATGCGGTCAAATGGTTTCAGTCACTGGAAAACGGATGCTTCAAAAAAGATGCGATCCTCAGATGCAGCTCTACAGAGCGATCTAAATCAAACGGACGTTCTTTGCTTTACAGAACATTGGTTATCTCCTAATGAACTTAGCATTTTCCAAATTCCAAACTTTTACCTCGCAGGCTTTTATTGTAGAGAGAGAGAATCGCATAAAGGTCCTACGTATGGTGGTTCTTGTATTTACGTTAGAAATAATATTGATTCTATCCCCTTGGCAGAATTAAATGTGTATTCCATTGAAAATATTTTCGAAATTTCTGTTGTACATCTTACTTCACTAAAAGTGATAATACTTTGCATTTACAGACCTCCAACAAAGAGAACTGCAGATTATATTTTGTTCTTAGAAAACCTTGAGATAACACTTAACAAAGTCAGCAATCGCTCTTTTGAATCCATTGTTGTATGCGGAGATTTTAACATTGATTTTCTGGTCGAATCTTGCGAGAAAGAAAAGTTTCTCAATTTAATTAATTCCTTCAATTTAGACATTACAATTAATGTACCTACACGGATCACACAAAATTCGATGAAGGCAATTGATCAAATTATAATTAACAAAACTACTACTCGATATGAAGTTGAAACAAAAGATTTAGGATACAGTGACCACGATGCACAAATTCTTACCATTATAAGAAATGCGATCACTGACACAATAAATAATACACGTATGACTAGATTGTTTACTAAAAGTAAAATTAAATTATTCATAGACTACTTGATGCAGGAGTCATGGGAAGCGGTTTATAATACTGTTGATACAAACGAGAAATATAATTCTTTTTTTTTCAACTCTTTCAATTCATTTTAACACTTGCTTTCCTCTTCAAAAACGAAAATTAAATATTTCACGGAAAAGCAATTCTTGGATAACACAAGGGATTAGGACATCTTGTAAAAACAAGCGAATTCTTTCTTTCATTTCTAAACGTCATGACGTATCTCAAGATTTCCTTATCTACTTTAAAAAATACAAAACATTGTTACGAAAAGTCATAAGGCAGGCAAAAATCATGAAAAACGATCAGGATATTTTGAACTCAAATAATAAAACAAAATCAATGTGGAATATAATAAAGAATACTACCAAATCAACTAGAAAACCCGTAGAGAATGTTGTTTTAAAATATAACGATATAAATGTCAACGATCCGGCAACAGTGGCTAGTCTCTTTAACCAATACTTTTCGAGAATTGCTGCCGATCTCACTAAGGGTCTTCAGGCACAAAATTCAAAAACAGACAGTGCACCCAAAATTTTAGACACAATGTTCGTTTCCGAAACTTCTTCCTATGAAATTCTCAAAATAATCGGTAAACTAAAAAATAAATATTCGTCCGGTTTAGATGAATTCCCAGATTCTTTGTTAAAGACTTGTGCGTATGCCATTATACACCCGTTAACTCACATATTTAATGCATCTTTATGCACTGGAACGTTTCCAGATATTTTCAAAACAGCTAAAATTAAGCCGCTCTTCAAAAAAGGCAACAAAAATGAAATTCAAAATTATCGGCCCATCTCTCTTCTATCAGTTTTTTCAAAAATATTAGAGAGACTTTTTTACGTACGAATGGAAACCTTTCTCACTAAACACGGCGCGCTTTCAGATTGCCAACATGGATTTAGAAAATCAAAATCAACGGAAACAGCTATATTTTCTTTTCTTAAAGATGTCGCCTCATCATTAGATCAAAACGAGGCACCTATTGGATTATTTTTAGATCTCTCAAAAGCTTTTGACATCATTGATCATGACATTTTACTTTCAAAATTACCTTCATATGGAATCCGTGGTATTGCTCTAGATTGGTTATGTTCGTACCTTAAACAACGATCTCAGAAAGTTGAAATACCTTACTGGAATGATGGAACATTACGTACGCACCTTTCCGACTCTTTGCCCGTTGCATGTGGAGTTCCTCAAGGATCGATTTTAGGCCCTATTCTGTTCCTACTTTACGTAAACGATATGCCCTCGACGATTCGAAACGGAAGAACGGTTCTCTTTGCGGATGATACGAACATCCTTTGCAATAAAGAAACCGTAAATAGTACAATATCAGATGTTTCAAATTGGTTCCGAAATAACAAATTAATAGTAAACGAAAAGAAAACGGTTTTAATGCAGTTTTCCATTTCAAATAAACAATTCTGTGCTCCATTGAAAATGAACAGTGTACCATTGACTGATGTTAAGGCAACAAAATTTTTAGGTCTCTCAATTCAGTCAAACCTTAAATGGAACGTCCATTTAAATGAATTGAACACAAAATTAAGTTCATTATGCTACGCGTTCAGAATTCTTGCAAATTCAGTCAGCCTTCATACTGCTCGTTGTGTATACTTCGCGAATGTTCATTCCCGCCTGAGATATGGCATAATATTCTGGGGAAATACATCTTATAGCTCCCAGACTTTTAGATTACAAAAACGAATTGTACGAATAATAACCAAATCCCACCCACGTGATTCTTGTAAGCCTATCTTCATTAATCTAGGAATTCTACCATTACCGTGTCTTTTTATTTACGAATCAGTGGTTTTTGTAAAAAATGACTTGCTTAAGGGCGGGAATATATTTTCAGAAAATGCCGAAGTCTATTACTATAACACTCGACGTAGAAATCATATTCATCAGGTGACAGTATCAACAGCTCATTACAAAAAATTCACATACAATACATGTACATTATTTTACAACACTTTTACAGATGACATTAAACGATTAAATTCAATAGAAAAGTTTAAATCACAAGTGAAATCGTTTCTGCTGCATAACTGTTTCTATACAATTAGAGACTATACTGAGCATCACAAGAAAAGTAACATTAATTTTAACAATGATACATAATGCATTATTTACCATTTGGACTGTATAAATGAGTATAAACAACCTGTAACAACTATTGTACTACAGCTTCCGGGTCAATGACCCCCATCTCGATCAGGTTTTTCGTCCAGTTTCCCTGATCCATTGAGCAAATGCTGAGATGGCCCCTTGTTTTGCTTCTGGACATAAATGTAACTTCATTTTCTGTGCACGTCTTCTAGAATTCAGTGGGAAATACAATTATTCAAATTATCGTTTCCACGTTGTCGCGGCAGGAAGTAATAAGAGCCAAAATTTATTGCTTATTTATCCTTGAAAATAGATTTTATTACATGGGAGTTTTTTTGTTGTTTTTTTCTCCCTTTCAAAATTCAAAATTTATTGCTTATTTATCCTTGAAAATAGATTTTATTACATGGGAGTTTTTTTGTTTTTTTTTCTCCCTTTCAAAATTCAAAATTTATTGCTTATTTATCCTTGAAAATCGATTTTATTACATGGGAGTTTTTTTTTGTTTTTTTTTTTCTCCCTTTCAAAATTCAAAACTTAAGTAGTATATGATTTAGTGTAGGGATCACAGAATTTTGAAAATGTGCACACAATTCACTTTTCCCCATAGCCCGTCATACGCAGTTTTTAACTGTTTTTTTGACGTAAATAAATAAAAAATAAATTCAGATAAAAGTCAAAGAAGTATATAACGTTTAGGGAAGAAGTATAATCTGCAGAAGTTTTCTTCAGCTTCAAAATCCCTTCTCCGCCCATTTACTGTACATACTTGTCTTATAAATAATAGTACTTTCAGTACGTGGTTAGCAACATTCGGAAACTGTTTCTCCGTCCGTTTCCCTTTCTTTCTTTTTGTGGTCAATGCCAACGCCAAAACCGGTCAGCTGATTTTCTCCAAAATGGAAAATCCCATATCCACTTAAACTCGGGGCTTTCTCAGTTTACAACAGATATTCTAATTTCTTGCGGTTTTACAAGAAGCCTCAAAAATATTTTAAATTTTTTTATCAAAAATTGCTCAAATTCCTTTCATTAAATTGTTTTCGGATACCGTAATAGACGCATAAAATAAGGTAGTGTATTTCGTTGAAATCCCACATTTTTTCGAAAATTGCCGAAGTTCAAAAATTCTTTTCGGATACTTCCAACACAATATTATAGATACAGATTTTTACTTTCGCGTATACGTACGTATATATATAATAATATACGTAGTATAGAGAAAGTTATATAATGCTGCGCAAAAAATTGCGAATTTTCGGCAGAAAAAAATTGGATAAGTCCAGTTGCTAAATTAAGAACAAAAAAACCTCTGACACGCGGTGTAACCAGATTCCCTGTTTTGTGGGTCCTTGATACCTAAAATTCAGTTGACGGCAAAACATACGCCCATTTGTCCGTCTGTCAGTCGGTCCGTCCGTCTGTGAAAACCACTAGGGCCTAAACCATACGTAGAATTTCTTCCAAAATTAAGGAAACCTTCTTCACCTGGCTCGAGTCGAAGATTTAGATTTTAAAAAACGTTCTTTAAAATTTGAGAGCAATTTGCATAAAGCCCCTGTGGCAGTTTGAAATTTTTTTCAAGAAAAGCTCCAAATTGTTTCTTTAAATTTCTTGTATAATACACTTATAAACGTGGCGAGGTGCGATTTTCACTGTTAACTTCGAAGTTCCGAAAATTAAAAAATTGAAGTAATTTTTTCGGCCACTTCTTACAACTATAAAATTGAAAAAGGATTTTTCCTTCAAATGAAATTTTGTTGTCCATGATAAGTTTTTTCATAAACGTCATGTACATTTTTTCAAAATTTTAGTAGTTTCCATGCAATATTTGCAATTTTAAAAAATAACAAAAACAAGATTTTCTCAAACACGGCTCCAAATTCTTTCTTTTAATATTTGGTAGGGTTAGAGCCAGATATACGATGACATAAACACCATAATGCTCTATTTTTTGATTTTTCAAAACTTGCAAAAATGTAATTTTTTTGGCTTGACTCCCATGTCGGTAATATTTACATTAGAGGCGATTTCATCGCATTATTATATTTATGAGTACATGTACTTTAAATAATTTCAAATAAAGTTTCTCGGAAACTCAACTGTTTTCTGTGAAAATGAGCTCAAAATCCCGCATTTTCAGAAAAGCTCAAACCCATTTTCTTAAAAATGGCTCCAAATTTTTCTTCAGATTTTTCGATTGGATAGTGCTAATTGCACTGTTTAATATGACGTTAAGTTTCATTTGGTGTATTCACTTTTTTTAATTAGAGCGCGAATTTTGCATTTCCGCTCGCAACACGTGTATGCTTGAACCTTACAATGACACGAAAATGAGAATCACAGGTAAATGATTGCAGCAACCCAATGAATTCTAATCTGCACACATGTAAGGTTTAAGCATGTCATGTTTAGGTAATGGGATTTTATCAAACGTCACCCTCCCCCTTGAAGTCCGATTGTGAAGGCGTTTCACGTCAAATACGAGTGAAGGAAGACTCGATAAGTGAGGTTTCCTTGTTCAACCATATTCCTTTGTTTCTTCAGATATGTTTATCAATGCTGTGGCAATTGCAACTCGTATACAATTAGAACGCATTTTGAAGTAGGGGAGAGCGGGGGTGATTGACACAATTCGTAGATTCTTTTACGCAACTTCGATTTAGTATGGCAATCAGCGGCGGAAGTTCCATAGGGACTGACAGGATGAAATGTCCGAGAGTCCCGAGTGTCCAGAAGCCCCTTTTAATTATTCTTCATATTTTAGTGCCATACACTAATCCGAGCATAGGCTAGACTTCAGAAAATCCTTGCGCATTCTTGTGAGACTTGTCCTGAGCATGTTTTCCCTAGTGTAGCGTGCCATTGCGTTCCCTAGGGACACTAGTGCACCAATTTAGACGTTTGATTTGAATACCAGATAGCGCAGGTCAAGATAAAATATCCAGTAATTCAAATTGAAACTGATTGGTGCTAAATATACTTGGGTTTTTATAACCTGGCACTGGACGTAAATCAACTGTTACGGTGTCATCCAATCGAGAGTTAAAACATCACTGATGTCACTCTAATGACGATTAAGCTCTGGATTGGACGTAACCGTCAACAGCTGACTTACGTCACGTGCCAGGTTATAAAAAAACAAGTATAGCTAGAGGATTTAACGTCGCGTCGCCAGGATCGGTCAAGTGCCTTTCCTGGGATCTGTTTTACATGCCGAGAAGCGCCCGCATCCATGCCGGCAATTTTTGGCACCCCGACTTTCACCGGGTTCAACCCGCGAACTTGGGAACTAACCCAAGATAGCCCGGCATGATAACCACTATTCCATAAAACCGGTCCGTTTAATTTAGGCCCCAAAATTCAAAGCGGATTAATAAATCATTTATCTAAAACTGTGAAGCGCCGTTTTTAACTTACTAAAGAAGAGAAAGTATTTTACAATACTTTACAATACACTACAATAGTGCGCCTGCAAAAGGGGAAAACTGTTTGCACAAAACGTTCCGCTTCCCCATTGGACCGAGACTGAAAAAGTGGGACTAATACGTGGTCGATTTCATTTAGTTTACAAAATTTCTGAAATATTTCTCCTGTAAATTGTGGCTCATTATCCGACACCAGTGTACTCGGAAGCCCCTCAATTGCCAGTATTAACTGAAGTGTCCTGACCGTTGATTCCACCATACAATTGCTCATGCGGACCACATATCCCGACGCTGCGTCCACCACCACTAATCACATTCCCCCTTGAAACGGGCCTGCAAAGTTCACATGTATTCTATCCCATGGCCCCTAAGGCTCCGGCCATGATTTGAAACTGCTCTTCGGGTTCTTTTGAAAAGCTTGGCATAGTTGATATAGTCTAATCTTATTCTCTATATCTTTATCCATCCCTAGCCAATAGCAATACTTGATTGCCAGTTGTTTGGTAAGAACTATTCCCCAGTGCCCTCTGTGGAGTATTTCCAAAACCCGCTGTAAGGTGCGCGGTATTACCACATAAAGTACCAGCTGGTTCCGCGTCTGTAACAACACGACCCCCGCTCTTGTCTTGAAACTATCCCTTAGTTTCCAAAACACATTCTCCTGCATGTTGTAGCCTTGTCCACTGATACCTGACTTGATGAAATCCCTTATCTTTACTAGCTCTGTATCAGAGTCCGTATGCGCTGCAATCTGTCTTTGGTCCACCGGGAAGCGGTTCACTGCCTCCTCGTGTTGCTGGTCAAACTGCAGGCATTCCCTCTCCTGCTCGTCAAAAACGCTGGCTGGGCCCACTGGCAATCTGGACAAAGCATCCGCATTTTCATACTGTGCTGTTCTTCTGAAACGAATCATGTAATTGTAATCCATTAAAAACAGCGCCCATCTCTGCAGCTTCCGCAGCGTGTTGTCAGGGGTCTTTTTCGCTGGATGGAACAGCTCTACGAACGGCTTGTGGTCAGTGATTATTATGAACTTGTTGCCATTCGTTGAATTTCATTACCTCCAAAATGACTGCCAAAGCCTCGTTTTCAATCTGAGCGTACCGTCACTGATGCACATTCAGAGTTTTGGACGCCAATGCGATGGGATGTTCCTGTCCAAACTCATCTTTTTGGGAGAGTACGGCCCCTAACAAATAATCTGAGGCATCTGTTGCCAGAATGACCGTCCCGCTAGGGTCAATATGCCTGAGCTTAGTTGCCTTAACTAGAATTTTTTTATCTTCTCGAAAGCCGAGTGGCAATTTGGGGACCACAGAAACTTGGCTCCTTTCCTGCGCAATGTATTGAGTGAGGCTGCTACTTCTGCAAAATCTGGTATACATTTTGCATAGTAATTAGCTTTTCGAAGAAACGATTGCAATTGCTTAATATTCTTGGGCGCCGGCAAATTTATAATAGCCTCCAAATTAGACTGTGCAGCTCTAATACCCTCTTCATCAATTACATGTCATAGGTACGTAATACTGGGTTTAAAAGCTCGCATTTACTTAGTTTTGCTGTAAGCCCCGCCATCTGCAATTTACCTAATAACTTCTTTAAATTGTCCATTGGATGCACCTCTTACCACAATGTCGTCTAAATAGTTCATGCATCCGAGCGCATCTTCTATCAACTGCTCCAGAAATCTTTGAAAAATGGGAGCCGCGGATGCTACTCCGAAAGGCAGTCTTTCGTACTGGAATAACCCCAGAGGTGTGTGTTGACTGTAAAGCAATTTCTCGAATATTCATCTAAGGGGAGCTGTAGGTAGGCATCCTTTAAATCAACTTTTGAAAAATAACCGCTAACTTTTGAAACAACTCTTCTGGCCGGGGAAAGGGATACTTTTCTATTTCTAACTGTGAATTCACTGTCGACTTGAAATCTCCGCAAAGTCTTATGCCTCCATCCGCTTTCTTTACTACCACAAGTGGTGTGGCCCAAGCGCTAGTCTTAACTGGTGTTATAATGTCTAAGCTTTGCAACCTTACCAGTTCCTTGTTGACTTGCTCTCTGAGTGCTAGAGGTACGGGCCGCGCCTTGCAGTATCTGGGGCTGGCACCATCCTTCAACTGTATAAGCGCCTCAAACTCTTCTGCTCTCCCCAGTTGGTCCTGAAATAAAGCGGAAAACTCCCTACCTAATGCTTCAATTTCTCTGAAAGGCACCGACTCTGAAACCAAATTCACTTGGTCTTCAATCTAGAATTGAAATGCCCTAAACACATCCATTCCCATCACATTGGTTGTATCTGCCCTGTTAACCACTGTGACAAATATTTTCCTTGCTACTCCTTTATATTTTGCTTCTGCTTAAAACGTACCTTTTGTTTCGATTTTATCTTTGCCAAATGAGCACAACTTTACACTCGATCTAACACATTGCGGTGCACCTATCTTTCTGTACGTTCCCAGATTGATGAGCGTCACTGGCGAGCCCATATCTACGTGGAATTTAATGGTTTCTTCTTCTATCTTTAGGTCCACAAAAATTCACGCGCTTTCCTCTGCACTCAACACCTCATTCACCATATTTACTTCCATCTCTTCTTCATCAACCTGTTCTCTCGGTTGTCGTCTCGTATTCATTCTTTTCTTTTTACATACCCACTGGATGTGTCCCAACGTACCACAGAAAAAACACTTCGCGTTTCTAAATCTGCACTTGATTCTCGGGTGCGAAACGTCACAAAATTTGCACGATTTCAAACCTTTCTTCGAAGATAACTTCGTCTTTTGCTGTACCTTCTTTGTTTTCTACTGATCTGTCGTTGCTAACATCACCACGTTTTGATGCTTCATCTGTTTAGCTGCCGTAGTCGTTATCTCGAACGTTTTTGCTATCTTCTACACTTGTAACAACGACGGGTCTTCAAACTGCAGTGCCTCTATCCTAACCTTATCTTCCGACGTATGTTGTATTATCATGTCCCGGACGAGAGATGTATACGACCGTCCACATTCATACTTGAAGTTACAGTCTCTTGCTAAACCTTGCTAAACCCTAAACCTAAATCTGTGACCCAGTCTTTATGAGAATTTCGTGGCCGCATTTTGCTACGAAAAAATTTCAATCTGGTTGCCACTACGTGAGGCTTTCTATCAAAATGTCTGGCCAACTTTCCCATGAGCTCTTCAAACTCTACTTCTTCTACTACTTGTAATGAAAACAATCTTTGTAGTAGTTCGTACAACTAGCTTCCTGAGATGCTCGAAAAGAACGCTCATTTCTGCTCACCATCTGTTATTCCGTGGTACAAAAAGTGTTAGTTCAATCTCGCATAGTACGAGACACATACTTCTTTTTCCGACTCAAACATTGGAAATTCTGGTGCTGATCAGGTCGGCTAGTACGGCTGTCGCTGCATCATTTTTAACATCTCCAAAAATTCCCGATGAAGTTGTTGCTGTTGCAGTTGCTGCTGCTGCAACTTCAGAAACTTTTTTAAAGTTTCTTCCATGGTTTCAATCCTCTTCACCAATTAGAACTGTTATGTACAAGGAATCCGGGGCGGAAACAACAGTTCTTTATAATTTGTTTATTGTCAAATGAAGCCACAATCCAAAATCCAGTTCAAAATACAAAGCAGGGTCAACCAAGTTCCAGAAGGGGTACCGTTCACAAAAGCCAATAAATATCGTTCCATCAGAGAAATCACCAGGAGTCAAAAATCACACGTCGTCACCAGAATTTATACACGCTTACTAGGCTCACTACACTGTATTAACCGGGCACTGTCCGCTCTCCTGGCCCAGGGCCCTTTTATATGTCCGGAGGCTCCGAGGCGAGTCTCTTCACTTTCCACCTCCTTGGCGGGGAAGGGAGGGGAGGTGCCCTCCGGTGGCCGCTCTCCTGTCACGGTCCCGATGCCCTAGGCATATGCCGTCGCTCGCCCTGCCCCTGGTGGCGCCTTTCGGTACTGCATACTTTCTCCCTGGTCGCGCTCCCGGCTCGACCCCGCTGCGGCCACATTGGGCCGCAACCTCCGCTGTCCGGCACAGTGTGCCCAACTATTCTGTTCCCGTGGGAATAATGCTGTAATTTGCAGTCTGACCATCTGTGCACAACGATAGTGAATAAACCGTTTAGTCAATTTTTGAGAAAATTGATATTCTCCAATCGTTCTAGCTGCTGTCGCTGACCCTGGATTTTGAAACCCATTTTATAATTTTGGGTGTACTTTACACGAAGCCCCTCGGATATTTTCAAAGTTTTTTAAAAAGTGGCACTTTTTTTACTTTCTCGTCTTACCAAGTTCTTTGTAAGTCGAGAAAGTTATGTTTATTATATTCTGTCCATAGTGATATACTTTTAATTCCTTATTTTTAACTGAAGTCCTCTTCCACCTTTTAAAAGTGTTATATGTTTTATCACTTGATTAAACTCAGAGTTAATCCACACTTTTAATGTTACCTTTTTACTTTCTCGTATACATACGTATATACGTGAGTAATATACGTAGTATAGAGAAAGTTATGTAATACTGCGGAAAATCAATTTCGAGATTTCAACGGAAATACACGTTTTGGGGTCCCCTGATAGCGAAAAAGGATTTTTTTCAAAACATCAGTTCGTCCGTCTGTCCGTCCTTTTGTCCGTCCGTCTGTCTCTCTGTTGTAATGTGAACAAACCTGACGCCTAAACCCCACGTACGATCTTTTTCAAATTGAAGAAACCCCTGGCCATCTAGCGCTAGTTGAAGCTTTGATATTTTGAAAATCAATCTTTAAAATTTGAGGGTACTTTATATGAAGTCCCCTGACATTTTCAAAATTTTCTCAAAAACGGCTCCAAATATTTTCTTTACATTTCTTGTAAGAACAGAGTAAAATACGGTTACAAAGTCGCATAGGTCCGATTTTTACGGTTAACTCTAAATTTTTGAAAATTGTAAAAGTTTGAATTTTTTTCGGTGTCTTTCTACAACTATCAAATTGAAGATAGATTTTTCTTCATATGAAATTTGTAGTCTATAAATAGATCTTTCATTAAGGTCATGTAGACTTCTGAAGCACAACTAGTTACCTTCTTGTATACGTACGTACTCGTATATTCCGTGGTCGATCTGGATCGACTCGAAGAGATACGATTTTGAAAATTGAAAATTTGAAATTGAAAAATTTGAATTTTTTCTGGAAAATTTGGGGGGGGGGAATTGAAGCCCACTACTCATTTTCAAAATTTTCTCAAATACAGCCTCAATTTTTATCTTTATATGTCTTGTAAGATTAGAGTAAAATACACTTCTATTGGTGAGATAGGTCCGATTTTCAGGGTTAACTGAAAATCACCTTTCGAAAATTTCAAAAGTTTGAATTTTTCAGATTCAGATCAGAAGATAGAGGTTTTTCCATCAAATGAAATTGGTTTTCCATATTTGGTTCTTTCATTAACGTCATATACATTTTTTTGAAATTTTTAGTAGTTTTCGCGTAATATTACGTGAAATATTTTTTTTTATTTACACGATGAAAATTTACATTCTATTTCATTCCGAAATAATAAGTAAATATGATAATTAATTGCTTATACAATATCAAAATAAATGATCAAAGAAACAATAACATGCAGAAAATTCTCCCATTGGTACTTTCCAGGATCAATACACAAGGACTATAACAGAAAAGAGAAACAAATATTAGAATAATAATAACACAAAACGGAGAATTATTTTTGTGTTGTGTATGTCAAATACTAAAGCGATAAGGAAGTTGCAAATATTTGCAATTTAAAAGAAATTACAACAATATGATTTTCTCAAAAATGGCTCCAACTTTTTCTTTAAACTTTTTGTAGGGATACTCCTAAATGCACTTTATAAGATTAGATAAACGCCAAATTCCTCTATTGTTTTGTTTATCAAAAATTACAAAAATGTATTTTTTTAACTTAACTAGAGCTTTAAATTTGCTTGCAAGCTTGCAATTTCTCATATTCACGAAGAAAAAGCTGCGAAAAGAAGGTGTTTCAATCCATTCGTAAGTACACAAATGAATGCTTTTCATATTTATTTATTTATTTCATTGATTTATTTTACGTCAAGACAGTTAAAAACTGTGTGTTACGTGCTATGGGGAAGTCAAGTATGAGTACGTTTTCAAAATTCTGTGATCCCTACACTAAGCCATATACCACTTGAATTTTGAAAACAGAAAAAAATTAGCGTTTTTTGCAAGGATTGTAAAAAAAATCCCAATGTAATAAAATCTATTTACAAGAGTAAATCACCAATAAATTTGGGCTCTTATCCATCATGTCCTTCGTCAAGAGACAATACTTCTTGCCGGGACAATATGGAAACGATAATTTGAATAACTATATTTCCCAATGAATTCTAGAAGACGTGCAAAGATAATGAAGTTACATTTATGTCCAGAAGCAAAACAAAGGGCCATCTCAGCATTTGCTCAATGGATCAGGGAATCTGGACAAATAACCTGATGGAGATGGGGGTCATTGACCCGGAGGCTGTGGGTCATACTTGTTACAGGTTGTTTAGATTTGTACAGTCCAAATGGTAAATAATGAATTAAATATCACTGTTAAAATTAATGTTACTTTCCTTGTGATGCTCAGTATAGTCTCTAATTGTATAGAAACAGTTATGCAGCTGAAACGATTTCACTTGGAATTTAAACTTTTCTATCGAATTTAATCATTTAATGTCATCTGGCAAAGTGTTGTAAAATAATGTTCATGTATTGTATGTGAATGTTTTGTAGTGAGCTGTTGATACTGTCACCTGATGAATATGATTTCTACGTCGAGTATTACAGAACTAGATATCGACGTTTTCTTGAAATATATTCCCGTCCTTAAGCAAATCATTTTTGACAAAAACTACTGATTCATAAATCAACAGACACGGTAATGCTAAAATTCCTAGATTAATAAAGAGAGGCTTACAAGAATCCCGTGGGTGGTTTTGGTTATTATTCGTACAATTCGTTTTTGTAATTTAAAAGTCTGAGAGCTATAAGATGTATTTCCCCAGAATAATACGCCATATCTCGGACGGGAATGAACATTCGCGAAATATACACAACAAGCAGTATGAAGGCTGACTGAATTTGCAAGAATTCTGAACGCGTAGCATAATGAACTTAATTTTGTGTTCTATTCATTTAAATGGACTTCCTTTTAAGGTTTGACGGAATTGAGAGACCTAGAAATTTTGTCGCCTTAACATCAGTCAATGGTACACCGTTCATTTTCAATGAAGCACAAAATTGTTTGTTTGAAATAGAAAACTGCATTAAAACCGTTTTTTTCATTTTTTCCGTTTTCATTTACTATTAATTTATTTTGGAACGAATTTGAAACATCTGATATTGTTCTATTTACGGTTTCTTTACTGCAAGGAATGTTCGTATCATCCGCAATGAGAACTGTTCTTCCGTTTCGAATCGTGGAGGGCATATCGTTTACGTATTGTAAGAGGAGAATAGGGACTAAAACCGATCCTTGGCGAACTCCACGTGCAATTGGCAAGGTGTGTACATAATGTTCCATCATTCCAGTAAGGTATATCCAGTCTCTGAGATCGTTGTTTAAGGTACGAACATAACCAATGCCATGGATTCTAGATTAAGGTAATTTTGAAAGTAAAATGCCCTGATCAATGACGTCAAAAGCTTTTGAGAGGTCTAAAAATAATCCAATAGGTGCTTCATTTTGATCCAATGATGAGGTGACATCTTTAAGAAAAGAAAGTATGGCTGTTTCCGTAGATTTTGACTTTCTAAATCCATGTTGGCAATCTGAAAGCGCGAAATATTATTTATTTCATTAACTACGTATCCTTAGTTTATTAGTGAGCACAACAAGTACGTATTCTGAGTGTGGTAATTATGACAATTCTTTGAAATTTGAAGTTCCAAATGTAAGTAGTTTGTATATCTAAGCAAACATAAATTGCACTTTATGGCTAATTACGTGTCCAAAGAAAGGAGAGAATTATGGATCAGAGCAGTGAGGAGAAAAAATTGGCAACCGATTTCAGCTTCAGGAATATGTTCACAGCATTTCCGCCCTGAAGAACTGATTTAACAGGACAATGTAGAAGACTGAGAGATGGAAGTATTTGCTCAATGTTTCTCTCATATTCCTTGTATTTACAAACATCGCCCTGAAGATGGCGAAATGCTTAGGTACAAGCATAAAATGCGTATTCGTTTAGCAGTTCAGACACTGAGCAAGTCAGTTGCTGATCCTTTAGAAAATTGTAGTCAGATTCTACAAAGATTCTCTGAGGGTTCTTCAGCAACTGAGAAATGTATACTAACAATGGAGAGGATATTTGATTTGCTTAACTCCAATAGTAAATTTGGAAGAGGATCTAAGGCTTCTCTAAAGACTGACAATGAACATGAGTGGCGTCCATTCATCACAGACGCTATTCAGTACATCGATTCTTTGTACTGTAATAAGTAAAGACCGGATTCCCGGTTACTGTATCTTTTGTTTGCTGACTTTCAAGTTAGGATGAAACCTTGACAGAATTTTGATTATGAAACGGACGTTATTTTAATACTTGTTTTCTTTTGCACGAAATTGCACGTTTGGGTGTTACTGCACGATATTGCACGTTTTAGGTAATCCTGCCTGAAAATTGCACATTTTGGGATTTTACTGGACGAATTTGCAAGATTAACAGTTTCATTGCTTAAAATATAATTTTTATATAATCAACTTGTTTTAATTTATCTTTTTTAAATGTTTCATATAAGAAAAACGTTTTCATGACATAGCTCAGCAGTGCATTCGGGAGGTCTGTAAAACCAGAGTGCCATTTAATATGTATCAATTCTGCATTTTGTTGCCCTAACAATTGAGCGTCTGTATCTTTCATGATGTCTATTGCCTTATTAAAATTTCGGAGTTATTGCAGTAGGGATATGTCTGCGGTCCTTGGTTGCGGCCGCTCAACAAACGCATGTTCGGGTCTATCTTCTCAATCGGATCATATATTCTTGTTGTCAGTTTTCGCCAAACTTGCCAACACTAGAGCTAGTGACATTTGACCTCACATCCGGACATGAAGCTTAGCGACAAGTTGCACTGCTTTCAAATTTATCGAATTTCTCGGATCAGACGGTGCCGTGCGAGGTATATACAACGTATTATACAAGAGAGGTTTTTGCAAGTCATAGATTTGAAAGACGTAACCCCGCCTTCTCTATGCTTGACATCGTGGTTCGTGCTCGGCAAGCGCAGGGTAGGCCAGGGAAGGCGTATGACAGAGCCCATCTGAATTACGCTTGGGAGAATGCTGAAAATTGCTGCAAATTGTAGTAGCCGTATCTTTATGAGTTCGTGCTTCAATGTATAATTCACCTTTACGACTTAATGTAGGAAGTATTTTTTTTTCTTAATAAATGGGCACGGTTTTAGGAATGAGAGTGACCGCAAACGAAGTTATTTTTCATTAGCGTAGGATTTACCAATTTTATTGAGGTTTTATTCTTTTTTATTGTCTTATTTATATTTTGAGCTGAAGCAAAGAAAACAGAAGTGGCATATTCCGTCCTGCCTGTGTTAAATTGCAGTTGGATTGATGTAGGAAAATGCCTGGCCAAAATTCTCTTTCCTTCACCGAATGCATTAGGCATTAACACTTAACAATATTGTTAAATTATTTCTCAATAAATACTATTTTTGTTATTACTATTATTAGTAATAAGTATTGTAATTCAGCTGTAAGATCAAGTACATCAGCTCAATCAGGGTTTTTGTCCAGTTTCCCTTGATGCTTAGAGCAAATGCTGAGATGGCTCCCTTGCTGTGATTTCTGGACAGTAAATGTAACTTCTATCTGTCCACGTCCCTTGAACTCACTTTTTTTAGACATTAGAGGCGTGGAGGGTTAATTGTTAGCAGTGAATTCAAAATAAAAATTGAATGTCACTTGCAGTTCTTTCACATTTTACTCGTAGTGTAGTAAGAGAAAGTTAAAAATCTGGAGCTCAGGAAGACATGTGAATCTTTATATATCATATCTGACCAGTCATACACAATTGAAATTGTATATGTGACATTATTATTATTATTATTATTATTATTATTATTATTATTATTATTATTATTATTATTATTATTATTATTATTATTATTATTATTATTATTTGATATTAATATTTCACTGGATGAAGGCAGGAAAAGGAAATAAACAAAATAAACCAGAAGTTACATTTTATTTCACTTTGAAAAATTTTTGAATTTTTTGTTTTAAGTTTCTCTTTGATTAACATACACTTATTTTTTATCCAATTCCCTTACTCTTATATATAACCCTTGTTCAAGCTAATGCCACAACAACATCAAGAGGGATACTGACATCACTTATTTTTAAAGTTTTCTCGGCCAATTCGCTGAATATATACTTATTAGAAAGGGAACTTCCATGCAGTACATTGAAAACATTTTCCATATTTTTTGCTACCAATACCAACTCTTTACATGGATATGTTAGTTTTCCTAGTGAAATGAATTGGAGCCAATCTGGCCCTTCCTGTTTAATAAACAATTTACATGTATCATCTAAATAACTAAATTTATCTCTGAAACAATATGCAATGTAACCTGCCAGATACAATAATACTTGAAATTATTGAAGGCGTTGTCATTGTCAACAATATTGTTGACAATGACAAAGCCTTCAATAATTTCAATTATGTGAATGTCAACTACAACTCACCACTGAATCAATACAATAATACTTCTTCACTCATTGCTTCTTCTCAAGTTACAGCCTTGGTCATTGTTGGATGTTCCTTTAAGACAGAACCTGTATCCATTTCATGATCATGAAAATTATCAACGTTTGCCAGAATTGTTTCATCCTCAATTCCATCAACATTTTCAATATTTCTGACATTTTGTGGCAGTCTGGTTTAGAGAAGAATCTGCTTCTACAAGATTTGCCAATGAATTCTTACTGATACTTTCTTCTGTATTTCTCTTTTGAGTAAACATACTGGCAGAATGCTTACCAAGAATGTCCCATTTGAGTCTGTGTGTGAAATCCAAAGCTGAAGGATGATCATTTGCCCCACACATGCTCCTAATGTAGGAAAATAAATTCTCCAGTACATACTGATTTAAACGACAAGTTAAAATGTTTTCTACTTGACATTTATCTTTAATGTCTTTATATAAGTTTATCAGAGATTTATTTGAGACTAATATCCCCTTCTTAAATTGAACCATATTTTTATGGCATACAACTCTTAAGTCCTTTATTATAATATTGACAGATTGAAGTATAACAAAAAATCTGTACCAAAAGCATTGATTCCAGGATGCTTTTCAAATTCATTTTCTGAATTAAATAAATCAAACCATTCATTTATCATTTCAGTAAACTTATCTGTTTCTTGCAAGTTTAGGCCAATTAAAATATCCTTTCATTCAACACAATTGAATTGATTTTGCCACTTAGTTTGAAAGAAGTTGAGCAGCAGGTTTTACTTTTTGGCGTTATGTTTCTCTAACATCTAAATGGTATCTTGAAATTATAAAAGCAATTTTTAAATCAGATTTCGAACAAGAAATCAATTTCTCAAAGCACGATCTATCAATATGCCTCCCATTCACCAAAAATCTTTGATCAAGCAAAAGATTTCTCACAAGTTTTAGTAGGTTTGGAACATCTGCAAACACATGTACCTGCTTTGAAGAATTGTCTGGACGTGGGAAAGAACTTTTATTTAATTCTGACCACAATTTCATATTTCCTGAACCCATATCACTAGTTATAGTAACAACTAGAAAACCTATCCTGTCAAGTTCACTTAACAACTTCATAATTATACATTGTGATACAGAAGTATCAAAGGCATAATAAACTGGTTGATTCCATTTACCTACCGATCCTCTGCACATAAGAGTCTGCCAAGTTTTATGTGGCCCAACTTTTGGTTGCAGAATTCTATCAATACAGATTTTATTTGAAATGCTCATTTCATCAAAGGATATAACTGTCAACCTTTCCAATTCCGACAACTCTGATCCTTCGTGTTTCATTAACAATAAAAAGTCTTCTAAAATGCCCTCTTTGTTTCCAAATGTTTCCTCCGCTTTCTTGCAGTTTGTGCAACCAAAAACAGTACATGACGGCATTGTCTTTTTAGAATATCAAATCACGATATGTTCACATTTCTGCCACTAAAAAGCATCTAGAAAACAACTAACACACATCAAATCGCGATTAGAAAAGTTCGGCGAGTACCCAGCGCATACAACACAATATCAGCAGAACACAATGCTCAGTAGACGCCAGAAGGGCGCCAAGCAGGCGAGCATCCATCGTGACGTCATGTGCAGAAGAGAACGAAATTTCGGTCTCTTCACCTTTTCACCTTTATTCTTACACCTTGACTGTGTCCAAATAAAATTTTCAAAGTTTTTTATTTTATTTATTTATTCTTAATTCGTTGCGGTCTTAATTGACGCAACGCGTCTCTTCGCCCCTGGTCGAGCGTTGAGCGCGGAGTAATCCTCCATTAGCCATCCCTCTACTCAGAGGACGCTGTATTTTTATGTCTCGTCTCGTCTAGTCAGTTGTCAAAGAGAACCGCCAGGTAGCATCTCCGCGTACGCGCCTCTTACTTCACGCGCCCCCGCGTCACTACCCAGCGGCCAGAATTTGGAAGGAATTAGGAAAGGGGTAGGGTTTAGGACACTTTACAGGAGTTGGACTAGCCCTTGTGAAGCGGCCAAACTAGTTTTGTTAGAACAAATTTCACATGAGATTCGATGGGTCGGGTTCGAACCCGGACCTCAGTGGTGAAAGGCTAGCGACTTCACTGTGTGCCACGAGCGAGCCTCTTTACGTTGATAAAAATCGTTTCACGTTGTGAGGCGCGCACAATGTGTTTTCAGAATGCAAGATTGTAAAGAAAAATGCCGCATATTCGGCGTTGTTGGGGTCCCAATTGCCATAACAACCAAGCGGAAGACGCGGAAGGTATAAGGATAACTTCGCAGTGCGATTCCAAGCAGTAAGTAATATTATGTTATATGTTTTGCATGATTGATGTTTTGATAAGATTGATTTCATATTATTATGATAATGAGTATTATTTCCTTTATTTTTAATATAGTCTTATTATTTTTGTTGCAACTATATTAAGTTGAATATTTACTATGTGTATTAATGTACATGATGCATATTTTATTTTAGGTGCAGGAAATATCTGTTGGCTGTTTAGGATCAGGTTAGAATCTGCCGGTTGAAGTTTAGAACATGGTACAACCTAAGGGAGTCGTTTAAACCGGCACTTCGCGTCGCTCCGGCGAGGGGTAAATCCACGGTGGAGGGGACGAGGGGTGATTAGGCGATTATATTGATTGATTGATGTTTTCGTGTTTCCGGGCGCGTCAACTGCTTTGGTCATTAGTCCCGTTAGTGTAGTGCATGTTTTTTCTCAGAAGATGGTGGTGGGGTTTACCCCTAACCAGGACTCTCCCACCAGCGGGGCACCGCCCCAGCCGGAACAAGCTCTAAATTCCCGACCGAGCTCCCGGCATGTGTGGTAGTGTAGTGCATGTTAGTGTGTGTGTGTGTGTGTGTGTGTTTAAGCGGAGAGGATAGGACAAGGAAAGACAGATCGCGCGCGGTCCGTGGCCCGTTTAGTAGGGTACTGCTCCGGCATTCGCCTGGTGTTGATCGGAGCAACCACGGAAAACTACCGATCAGAGCAGCCGGTCGCTAGAATTCTCCTCCAGACAGCGACTGAATTCGACCTAGCTAGAAAGCTAGTGTCGAAAATCCTGTCGCCGTCAGGACTCGAACCTAGGACCTCCCGGTCAGAGGCGCTGTAGTGACATCAGTTGATGCACTGAGCTACCGCACCCCGTTTAGTCGATTATAAGGGGAAGCAATTTCACCCTAGTATCTTGCCAGAGCTCTATTACTAAATAGTAGTGCGATAGGGGTGGTGTGCCTGTGTGATCCGGGCGAGCGAAGCGAGAAAACTTGCCTTTGGAAGTAATTTGGCATTAAATTGCGGATAATATTATTATTATTATTATTATTATTATTATTATTATTAATAATAATAATAATAATAATAATAATAATAATAATAATAAATTTTTAAAAACGAGAGATTAACATTTCAAAACCTAGATATTTTCGTTGCCGAATTATAGAAAACTTATTTGTAACGGTAAACGAACGAACAGATTTGATTTTTCTGTATTGCTAATTAAATAAAACCCACCCTAAGCTCTACTACCACTACAAGCAAAAGGAATGTTCAACAAAACGTGCGCATAGTGAAGCTACATTTACGTCCAGAAGCAAATCAAGGGGCCATCTCAGCATTTGCTCAATGGATCAGGGAAACTGGACAAAAACCAGATAGAGAGGGGGTTATTGACCCGGAACCTGAAGTACATTACTTGTTACAGGCATTTAAGTCTTTTTTTTAAATTATACAATGCAAATGTAAACTAATTCATTATACTATATCTTGGTTTTGTTAAAGTAAACAATATTTTTCTTTCTGACGATCAGTATAGTCTCTAATTGTATAGAAACAGTTTTGCAGCAGAAAAGATTTTACTTTTAACTTAAATTTGTGTACGAATTTTAATTGTTTAATTTCATCTGGAAATGCGTTGTAAAGTAACGTACATGTATTGTATGTGGATTTATTGTAGTGAGCTGTTGATACTGGCACTTGATGAACATGATTTCTACGTCGAGTGTTGTAACTATAAATATCAGTATTATAAGCTCAATGAAAAGAGGCTTGCAGGGATTACGTGGATGGCATTTTTTTCATTATTCGGATAATTTTCTTTTGCAATCTAAATGTCTCGGCACTAAAGGATGAGCTTCCCCAGAATATTATGCCATATCTCAGGCGGGAATGTACATTTGCAAAATACACGCAACGAGCTGCATGAAGGCTGACAGAATTAGAAAGAATTCTGAATGCATAACATAATGAGCTTAATTTAGTGTTTAATTCTGTTATATGTATATTCCATTTGAGGTTTGATTGAATTGAAAGACCTAGAAATTTTGTTTCCTTAACATCAGCTAATTGCATATTGTTAATTTTCAATGGCGCATACGATTGCCGATTTGAAACGCAAAATTGCATTGACACAGTTTTTCCTTCGTTAACTATTAATTTGTTATTACAAAACCAATTTGAAACTTCTGAAATTGTACTATTTATTGTTTCTTTTTTGCAAAGAACATTCGTGTCATCGACTGTCATCATGTCATCGACGTCAACAGAACTGTTCTTCCATTTTTAATAGATGAGGGCATATCGTTTACGTACAGCAGAAAGAGGCTAGGATCTAAGATCGAACCTTGTGGGACCCCACGTTCAATTGGCAAAGAATTGGAAAGATAAGTAAATAATGTCGTTTCGTGCCAGTACGGTATTTCTACTGTTTGAGATCCGTTGTTTGTTGAGATTTGTTGATCCGTTGTCCTAACAATACGTATTCTTTGACTTTCAAGTTTCCAAACAATGTTGTTATTACTAACATTGGATGCTGAATCTAGCATTAAAACTAAACCCAGGGTTCTTCCCTTATCACAAAATCTTTATAAATGTATTTCTTCTCTGTAGCGTTCTTTCTTCTCTGGGATGTTTCAAAGTTACAATATTCTCTACAGAAAGGAAACAAAGAACTTCTATTCATTCATGTGCCGAAAAGGAAATTTAATATTTCGCGTCGAAAATTTCTTGGCGTGAGAGGTCGATGGCGATACACAGACAACCCTGCCTATTGCCCTAGATTTTTCAAAACTACGTTCTCCAGACCCCAGATTAAACTACCTGAGAACGTACATATTTTAACGTCCGTTGACTGGTAGATGGTTGAAAGACTTCTGTGATACCTTCCCATTGAAATCTAATTGGCATTAATTTTTGTATAAGTAAATTGCTTTCAAGTTTCGAAATGTGTTATTATACGAAAAGATTTAGAACAGGGCATGGATGGCTCAGTGTCAAAGTGATATTCCAAACTTTGGGGAGTAGCGGGTTCGAATCTCGCCCTGCATGGATCCATTCGACTATCAAAAAATCCACTAATTTACAAAATTCTGCATTTGTCTGGTCAATTTTATGCATGAAATGCATTGTTCTCGAAAGCGTCCAAGGAATTCTAAAAAAAACGTAATAGACGTGCGGCATTGAGACCGAAATAACACGATTTTAAATCGCGAATAAAAATAATTTTAAAATATTGTACTGTTATTTTCGCTTTTATACGAGCAAAACTGTTTTTATGTCTTAGAGCACGCAACTTACTAAGAAATTGCAGTCTTAATACTACACATACATCGAAGATGTACGTACTTGGGAAACAGTCGTTTAGCTAGTGATATCGCAGAATTCTAGTGACATATCGACGAGAAATATCGACATTTTTTGTATCTGTGTGATAATATGAATAAAGATAATGGAACTTGATGTTAGCAATTACAATAATTCTTAATGTGCCAAGACGTTGAATTTGCAATGTTTACTTTGAAGTTAATAAGGTTTCCAGAAAGTTCTGATGAATATTTCTGGGATCCCTTGACTTCTTGAGAGAGTCTTTAGTTGTGTATTGATACTTCATAGCTTTAAAGTAAAATGAAATAAATTTCAAAATTAAATGTGTAGGAAAAAAGTTTTGAAGGTGGAAATGATCCTGGACATTGATTATGCTATTGTTGTTAATTAGAATATTATACAATTGTATTTAGACAGATCAGATGTATGTAGAAACATCTTTTAAATACTTTTTAATACACAACAAAGACTATACAAGTTTTGAGTAAAAAAAATTAAGTGATTTTTTCATTTCCGAAAACTATTTCTATCACACGTTAATGCCAAAAATGACCAAAAAGGTATCTTGGCCCCCGTCTCAACACCCACACCCCTCTACAGCCAGAAACGTGTTTTTTTATTTTATTTTTTGAGAAAATATGAAAAACAAAATAATGTATAGAACAATCAGAAAAACGTTTTTACTCGTATACGTACGTATATACCGAGTAATATACTCAGTAGAGAGAAATTTACATAATGCTGCGGAGAATCGCTTTCTAGATTTCAACGAAAATATACGTTTTGGGGTCTTCTGATGCCAAAACTGTTGTTTTTTTAAAGTCCGTCTGTGCGTCTGGCCATTCTTAGACACCTCTAGCGCCTAAACCATAGTAGGATTATTTTCCAAAATCGATAATCCTCGGTCAAGCTGGCTTGACTTGATGTGCTGCAAATTTGAAAAACTTTCTTAAAAATTTGTGGGTAGTTTACATGAAACCAGACATTTTTTTAATTTTTCAAAACAACGGCTTCAAATGTTTTCTTCAAAAATTTCTTGTAAAAATAAGTAAAATACACTTATAAATATCATATATGTCCGATTTTCACGTACTCTGAATTTCACTTTAACAGTGAATTTTCAAAAATTTCGTACTTTTGAATTTTTTCGGCGTTTTCTTAAAATTACAAAATTGAAAATAGAGATTTTTCCTTCATATGAAATGCGTTGTCCATAATTAGTTCTTTCGTTAATGTCATATATATTTTTTGAAAATTTTAGTTGTTTTTGCGCAATATTGCATGCAATATTTGCAATTTTTAAAAAATTGTTTTTTCTCAAAAACAGCTCCAAATTTTTTCCTTAACGTTTTGGTAACGATAGTGCTAAATACACTCCATAAGATGACATAAACACCATATTGCACTATCCTTTTGTTTTTCAAAAATTACATAACTAATTTTTTGACATGTGTCTCGCGTCCTTAATATTTACATTAGCGGCAACTTGTTCACTGTTCGTGATTAAATTATTGTATTTATGAGTACATGCGATTTAAATGATATCATATAATGTTTCTCGAAAACTCAACAGTTAACTGTTAAAATAAGCTCAAAATTCTGGAGTTTCTCAAAAATGGCTCCAAATTTGTTCTTTAAACTTTTCAAATGGATAGTTCTAATTGCACTGTTTAAAATGTCATAAATTTGATTTTGGAGAATTAATTTGTTTGTTTTTTCAAAACTTATACAAATGTATTATTTTTAAATATCTCTCACGCCGTTAATATGCAAATTTCCAGTTATTTGTAAACACTATTGCATGAGTTAAATGGCCTCACATATCTCTAAAGGAAGTTTTTCGAAAACTCAAAATTCTCTGCGAAAAAGAGCTTTGAATTTCGCATCTACAGTAACGCTTAAACGCCATTTTCTTAAAAACGGCTCTAAACTTTTCAATGAAAATTGCAATTTATGGCGAGGTTTTACTCTTATTTAATATTCTTAAATTAAGATTTTGGTTCTACTATCAGGAAACCGAAAAATTGAGAAATTTTCTAAAAAAAGTACTTCGGGGGCCGATGGCAGCTGGCAAGACTATGGGGCAAGACCGTAAAGTCTCTCACGTCATAATATATGCATTAGCGGCGAATTGTTCACATTATTGCATTTACGAGTAAATGTGCTTTAAATGATGCCAGATAAAGTTTCTCGAAAACTCAAAACCTTTCTGAGAAAACTAGCTCAATATTCCACATTTTTAGAGACGCTCAAGTGCCATTTTCTCAAAAACGGCTCCTAATTTTTTCTTCAAACTTTTCTTACAGATAATGTTAATTGCATTGTTTAATGTGACGTAAAGTTAATTTTGGTGTATTCTTTTTTCCCCAAAAATTACATAATTGTGTTGTTTTTAAATGTCTCTCACCCGGTTAATACGTACATTTCCATCAATTTGTATAAATTTTTGCATTTGTAAGTGATATTGTTTTAAATGACTTCAAATGAAATTTTTCGAAAACTCAATAGATTCCTGTAAAAAAGGACTTCAATTTCGCATTCGCAGAAACGCTTAAACGCCATTTTCTGAAAAATGGCGTCAAATTTTTCAATGGAAATTGACATTTAGGACGAGGCTGAATTCTTCTTTAATATTTGTAAAGTAATATTTCGGTTCTACCATTAGGAAACAGGAAAATTAAGAAAGTTTTGAAAAATATTAACTTTGGGTGGCGAACGATCGCAGCTGGCAAGAGAATAGAGCAAAACTGCAAAACTCGCCCAGACCAAATAAATTAGAAAACTAACTAGTATGAGAAAGTCTGTGCCATTGCTTAGCACAACTATTATATATATTGGATCACATATATTGGAATTGGAATAATATAGTTTCGCTTGTTGAGTTGTAGTTAAATTTTTTTATCATTTCCCCGTCATTAAATCGCAATAAATTTAAATCCACTTTCAAAATGGCTGCACTTTCAAAAATTGATCTGTTGTCCAAAATAATGAAACTTTTTTGTTATAATAATGGAACCGAAATTATTATTACAACAATAAGACGTTATTAAAACAATACGATTCACGTTTATATCAGAAAAATGAAATTATAATAACTTTGAGGTTAAAAAATATTCTGTTGTGATAACAGGTTCAATTTTTTCTCAGTGTACCCTTGGTATCAAACAAATATCATGCATTAGTTACATTATTTCTTACATTATAATGGAAAAACATACAATATATAATATAAAAAACTGTTTTACATAAAATCTTACGTATATTTTCACTTTCTTACTTTTTCAAAAATTGTAAACACGTAGTTTTTTGTCTCTTAGGGTGCGTTTATGTTGGAGCTGCGACAAACGATGAGAGCAGCGATAAGAGCGAAGCAACGAAAACGTCCACATGGAAACAGATGGAAGTGTTCATGTTGACAGCGCGCTGATCACGGGATCAGCGCTGCGACCCGCGATAAGAGCGAAGAAAATCCTTTGGTAGGTTTTCGCTGCTAGTATCGCTGTTCCGCACTCTTCACAGCTGGTCCACTTCAGGTGTTGTACATGTCGGATAACATGAATGCTGAGAAATTGATCACTTGTGTTATTGTTAGGAGTCAATTTTGGGACGAAAGGGACACAAATCGCCGTAATAGCTTCGTTTTAGACAAATTGTGTGCCGCAGAAATGAGTACAACATGTAAGTTTTAGAGGTTAGGTTACATTCGTTTTTCACTGAACGACAAGTATACAAATAATTACGGGATAACTGCCATTTTTATTGTTATGTTGTGTTGTGCAAAACTAATTGTTAACTTAGGTAAAGGACATAATCATCTGCCAGTGATAATGTTATATTCTAAATCATTTTTTTGTATTGCAAACCCTCAGAAGGTTTGTTCACTTTGTTTGCCATAATCACCCATTTCATCTTTTAATGAATTTGTAAATTGCATCCACACCTTGTAAAACTATAGAAGAGAATTTATTGTAGTTGTGAGATATTGACCCAGAATGATTGGGATGATTAATTCTTGTGTGCTTGCTGCCCATGGCACACAATGTGGGTGCAATTCAAGGAAGTATAATTTATAACAGAAATTTTAAAATGAAACAAATGAACTTATTTTTAATTTTGTTAGTTTAATTAAACGATTGGGATGTTTTATCAGTGAATAACTATCACTGAAGAACAATATGAATAAAATGAAATGCCAGAAACAGAATATTTTTTTTATTTTTAAACTAGAAAATGCATTGAAAAAGAATTATTTAAATTATTACTTTTGATAGTACATGTATCTCATTTCGTAGCACAACATTTCGAAAGGATGAAAATTGAATGTTTGCAATTAATTCAAAATTGAAGTGATTGAAATCAGCTAGTCCCAAGCCACAATTTGGCAAAATATTGAGAGGTTGCACTCTACAAAGCCGTCAGCCTTCCAGTTTTGTCATAGTTTAAGATTTAAGAAACAATTTTAAATAAAACAAATATGCCAATTACCTTTATCACTTCCCTTATAATCTGTTTTCCTTGGAATTCAGAGTAGTTTTTACTTCAGAATACAAAATCATTTATTTACCATGTTCTTTGCAAAACTCAATCATTTTAGAAGATATCCCTTGTACACTTGGATAATATTTCATGAAAAACTTACAAAATTTTGGGAGAGAGTGATATGTTATTCAGTCAACATGAACAGAGGACACCTAAAATATTAATCATATGGAAATGTTTTTAACATTAGATAGTTTATTGTACATGTAATCTTCAGTCTTTACATTCAGTTAAATTAAACAGGCAAACCACAAAAATATAGGCTCTTTACAGACACAATAGGAAATAAATACTGAGAATTCAATTAAGATTGGTAGAACTAACAGCAAAATTACTGTCTTAGACAATATTAAAATGAGAAGAGTCCTTCCTTATATCAAGACAATAACAATGAATTTGAAGATGTTTTAATTTTTCTTATTTACTCCATGACAGATATTTTTCTTATATTACAGAATAAACAACAATAAAAAATACTTCAAATTAATTATCTTTAAATAAAAAATTATACTTCTCCTTTTAAATACTGAAAATGTACCAAACTGAAAACTGTTTTATAAGATAAAACTTGACAGACTAATAAAATATTAGAAAGACTATGAATAATAGAAATTGGCAGAATGGGAGAGCACTGCACACATTTGAAATTTTCTGTACATAGTCACTTTTCTTCACACAATTTCACACTTGTCTTCACTGTTTTTATTTTTCATACAACCGGGCATAAAATACTGTTATGTTTGTGAGATTCACATAGGCATATAGTACACAATACATTTCCTTTCCTTCTTAGAAGACCCAATTCCATACTTTTTTCTTAAACATTCATTCACATACAACCAAATTTCTTTCAAGAGACTAGGCTTCTTCTCTCTGTAAAAAAAGGAAAGGCTATTGAGTTCCTCAAATGAAATCCATCACTAACCTCAATACTAAATAGTATACTATAGTTATAACCCTGTTGGAAATATAAATCTGTTTCTCTTTAACAGTCAATGTAAATATGTTTATATGTATGACACTTAATTTTCCATAAACACTAATGTGCATTAACACTCATTATTGTAGCCATGGCAGCTTACCTTTATAATCATCGCCACTTCAGCCAGGATATCACTTTAGACACTTTTTTTACGTGTCTGACGTTCTAAAATTCTCTTCCTTATCACATTCATTGAAGAGTTTTTCGTCAAATGACGACGCATCGATGACAACGCCAAGAAAGATATAAAATAAAAAATATTCTGTTTCTGGCATGTCATTTTATTCATATTGTTCTTCAGTGATAGTTATTCACTGATAAAACATCCCAATCGTTTAATTAAACTAACAAAATTAAAAATAAGTTCATTTGTTTCATTTTAAAATTTCTGTTGTAAATTATACTTCCTTGAATTGCACCCACATTGTGTGCCATGGGCAGCAAGCACATAAGAATTAATCATCTCAATCATTCTGGGTCAATATCTCACAACTACAATGAATTTTTTTCTAGTTTTACAAGGTGTGGATGCAATTTACAAATTCATTAACAGATGAAATGGGTGATTATAGCAAACAAAGTGAACAAACCTTCTGAGGGTTTGCAATACAAAAAAAAATGATTCAGAATAAAACATTATCACTGGCAGATGATTATGTCCTTTACCTAAGTTAACAATTAGTTTTGCACAACACAACATAACAATAAACATGGCAGTTATCCCGTAATTATTTGTATACTTGTCGTTCAGTGAAAAACGAATGTAACCTAACCTCTAAAACTTACGTGTTGTACTCATTTCTGCGGCATACAATTTGTCTAAAACGAAGCTATTACGGCGATTTGTGTCCCTTTCGTCCCAAAATTGACTCCTAACAATAACACAAGTGATCAATTTCTCAGCATTCATGTTATCCGACATGTACAACACCTGAAGTGGACCAGCTGTGAAGAGTGCGGAACAGCGATACTAGCAGCGAAAACCTACCAAAGGGTTTTCTTCGCTCTTATCGCGGGTCGCAGCGCTGATCCCGTGATCAGCGCGCTGTCAACATGAACACTTCCATCTGTTTCCATGTGGACGTTTTCGTTGCTTCGCTCTTATCGCTGCTCTCATCGTTTGTCGCAGCTCCAACATAAACGCACCCTAACGCACCCCACACTGTATTTATAAGCTAGAACTACTGGATCACAGAAAACTTAATCGGTCGGTGCATTTTTCGAATCCGTACGTTTCGCAGCATAGAGAAATTTCTTCTTTTTTGAAGATCCGTTAAAGAAAATCGCTTTTCTATATGGACAAGGTCTGGAGTTTTCAGTTTTTTCCGACTAAGCTTCCATAGATTACAAGGAATGCTGACAAAACACATGATTTTTATCGCAGCGTGGACCCACGAAACGTTGTTTCATGAGAAGCATATTTTTTTCGGCATTTGAAATATTTAAGAACGCTAGGAAATTTGTAATGAAAAGAATTTATATAACCATAATATACGTTAATTCGAGTGCTATAACTCGTGATTTTAGGCACGAAACTCTTAACTTTCTAAGTAAATAACGTTTAAACGCAATGTAATTGGAAGATGATTTATTAATATGGGATATTCACATGGGATACTGAACATTACCCACGCGTTTTATAGTACGGAACTAAAGTTCATCAATTGATTAATTATCGTATTAGCTCAGCTCAATATAATTATTGTTCGCTCAATTTTAATTAAATTTCTTCTCAAAACACAGAAATAAGAAAATCGTTTATGATAAAAAAAAAATTTGAAGATCCGCAAAATTAAATGTTTTTTAAAAACTTGTCCCAACATTGGGGGGGGGGCAGTTGCCCCCCCCCCCTGAATCCCGCCACTGTTACTGTGGCGAGAAGTCGAGAAGTTTATAATTTACATAATGATTATGGGACATATATGCCTCTCGCGCTGTAAAGAGAGGTAACCAGAATGTTCCCCAATAGATTTTATTCATTATAATGAAGGTTGATCTGACACACGTGACCAGAACACTAATTCCCCGTATTTTCGACTAGCATTCGTAGCCACGTCCAAAAAGCTGGCTGACACACTATAGCAGAACACAAAACAAATAGCTCATAATTTTAGGCTAATTAAATGCCGTACTCCCAAATTTTAGGCTCTTGTAATTTTCTCAAAAATCAATGTTCAGCCAGCTTTAGAATAAAGCCAGCTAATAAGAAATCAAAAGTTGAAGTTACGACAAAAGTACTAGTACAGTATTTATAGGCTAATTATAGGCTCAGCACAAATACTAATATTATTAATAAATATTACTATTTACTATTGTAAAAAAAATAATAAAGTGCAACACCACTCAACTCGAGACAGATCATTCAACTTATAACATTTTTTTTGTAACTACAAACACTACAACACTACTTTTGTAACTACAATTGTTACATGTAACAATTTTTAAATTGAATCAAAATAAAAAAATAGAATAAAACCACTTATAGACGAATTGTAGGCTATTTATAAGCTCACCGAAATTATGAATATTATTAATTATTAGAATATATTATGGCAAAAAAATATCATAAGAAAAAATAAGATGCAACACCATTAATCTCGAGGCAGACCGTTCAATTCGTAATTAGTTTTAAACGAACGAGCAGAACTTACAGAAAATTACTTTTAACATATTATTCATAACATTACGTACTATTTGCCCATATATCTTTGACGTTAGTGCTCGTCAGCTTCAGCTAAAAATGTCTCAAATATACAACCCAACCGCGGAAGTAGGTTCTGCGACAGACCATTCAAATCGTAATAACTAGCGAGCAGAGTACAGTCACCATTCAACATATTATGCATATGATTATATAATATTTTTATACACATACCTTGAATTATGCACTCATTAACTTTCGCAAAACTGTTGCAAAAATACAACCCAACCGATAAAGTACATACATCCCCACTATAATCAGAGCTTAATATTTTTTATACTAGTAGGCAGAACACATTTTTATTTTAATATATTATATGTATTATTATATATAATTTGTTAATATATCCCTTGAATTACGTGCTCGTCAACTTGAGCAATAATTGTTGCAACAATATAACCCAACCAATCAAGTACGAACGTCCTCACGGTATTGAGTCTAATAATTTTTAAACTAGACAGCAGAACACAGTTTTTTTGTAATAATATACGTATTTTTAAATACTATTTGCTGATATAGCCTTTGAATGACGTGCTCATCAACATGAGCAAAAAATATTGCCACAATACGATACCACAGTGGATCAAGTACGCACTTCGTCACGGCATTCAGAGCATAATAATTCATAAACTAGACAGCAGAACACAGTTTTCTTTGAATATATTATGCGTATTATTATGTAATATTTGTTGATATAGCTCTTGAATTAAATGCTCGTCAACTTTAGCAATAATTAATTAGTTAGTTAATATAAAAACGCTTTACCTGAGACAAGAGAAAAAATGTGACAGGTCCTTTTAAACTGCGCCGACATTAATTAAATTAACTGTTAATGAGGACCGCGGCTTCACTCCGTTCTTCCCTCTCTTCCCTCTCAGACAGTGCTTACTTATTGTTAGGAAGGCATAATCAAGTTGCGAAAATCGTGCACAGGGCAATTGCAATAGAGCATAAATTATTGGATGAATCGACGCCGCCATTCTATAAGTACACCTCTCCTCCAGTGCATGAAACAAGTTTCACCCTTTTGTACTGGGGCGTAGGAGGAAGAAGGAGTAATAACAGACATCGCAGTACCATTATCCCACATCAAACAGAAAGAAATAGAAAAAAATTCGAAATATGAAAACTTCTCCTATGAACTAAAACATGTTTGGAAATTAAATGCTACCAAAACATACTCACTCGTGATATCTGCGGAAGACCTGGTCAGTAAAAACTTCCCTAAAAACAGAACTTAAACTATCTAAAAACGTTCTGAAAATGGGACAGCGCGCAGTTTTGTTGCAAACAGCCCATATCGTTAGAAAATGTTTATCTTAATTCCAGATATAAGATGAAGTTTTTCTTCTGTGACCGAACCTGTCCCCAAAACAATTCTGGGGAAGGTGAGCATTTTTACCAGCAAAAATAGCTGAGAAAAAGTACGATGATGATGATGATTGTCGCGGCTGTGTAGCAACTTTTGAAGAGCGCGCCAAGGTGGCAGCGCTCAGCGGCGATCGAGGGAGTCGGCGGAGGCGGCGGAGCAGAAAAGGCGCCGCCCAGAAGACGAGCTGGCCGGAGAGCCAGCAGCGGGGCAGCGAGTCTGCAGCGCCGCCCGCTTTAAGAGCGGGCGCCGCCAGCCAGAGAGCAGAGCGCTAGAGTTTGGTTATTGAGTGAAGTTGAGAGAGGAGATTTGTATTGTGTTAAAGTGATCGTTGGCCCGGCAAGATTATTGGTTTATTCTGTGATATTTATCGGTTGAACTCTGCTAGTTTTGGTACATATCCTGGACTCTTGGTTTTCGATTTTGGCTGTTGTTTTTGGTACATTCTTTGGATTCTGGAAGGGTACCTGATGTACTTTCTGTGTGGTTAATAAATCTGTGTTTGTTTAAAGCGTGTATTATTCCGAACATAACAATAATAATGATGATAATAATAATAATATACTAACAATAATAGCATTAACTATATTTTATGACTGACCTGTACAGTCATTTTAAACTACAAGACTACACGACTTTTTAATTTCACTTCACTTCACTTTATATTTGCAATTTACTTCTCTTTCTACTTCTATACTGCACCACACTTCACAACAGTCACCACACTTCAATACAATACTACTTTGAATATAATTATATATTTAATTCAATAGTAATTATCACAATAATAGCAATAAAGATAACAATCAAATAATAAGTATTATAATAAGTCTAACTTACTAAATTAATAAAGTTTACAAATATCGTTAGTTAATTTATTTTTAAATCTTTGAAAGCCTAGAGGAAAGGGTTACAAGGCTATCGCAGGTAACTTATTCCAGTTCGTTATTGTTCTATTTATAAAGGAAAATTTTCCAACATCTGTTCTATGGCCTAAACTGAATTTTATGCTTGTGATCCCCTCCCTACTTAAGTACGAAGGTCTGCCTAGTCGGATGTAGATATCTTTCCAAGCTGGATAACCGGCATACGCTTTGTACAGGGCACAGGGTCTTCCCTTATCCCTCCTAATTTCTAGACACTCCCATTCTACTTTCTTCCTATTGCTTCGGAAAATAAATTTATACGCTCTTCTCTGCAGAGAAAATAGTACTACTAAGCTGTAATCGTCCTACCTCCTCATCAGGCTCCCTGAGGACAGCATTTCCCCAGCGATGAAGTCAAGGCAGCAGTGACAACCTGATTTGCAGAGTAGTTGAAATACCTTTCTCAACGGCAGGGGCGGGATTTCGGATCTTTTATTGTGGGGGGGGGGGCAGAGGGTCCCTCCCCGCATACCGTAGTAAAAAGTTACCCTGAACCAACTGACATTGAACAGTTACACTACAAATAAACATAAAAAAGGTTTCTTGGCCCCCGTATCACCACCCACATCCCGCGTTTTTTAATTTTATTTTTCGTTAACTTAATACTCTTTTACCTG